>JBCNJP010001570.1:0-20000 GCA_039602395.1 Deinandra increscens subsp. villosa | reverse complement strand
CAGGAAAGAGCGTGCCAAACCACTTCGTGTTCGAGCCTTAAGTATGACCATACACTCGAATCTCACATCACAAGTGCGCGACGCTCAGATTGACGCCCTCAAACCGGAAAACCTAACTGGAGAAGGTTTACGTGGAATGGAGAAGCAACTGGAAGAGAAACCTGATGGAACCAAGAACTTCATGGATAGGCTATGGGTACCTGTCTATGGAGGGTTAAGGCAATTAATTTTCGATGAAGCTCACAAATCGAGGTATTCCATTCATCTCGGATCAGATAAGATGTACCATGGCCTGAAGAAACAATTTTGGTGGCATAACATGAAAGCCGAAATAGCCACCTATGTCGGCAAATGCTTAACATGTTCGAAGATCAAAGCCGAATACCAGAAACCCTCTGGATTGTTGACTCAACCGGTAATCCCTGAATGGAAATGGGAAGAGATATCCATGGATTTTATCACGAAATTGCCTAAATCTGGGTCTGGATACGACGCTATCTGGGTAATAGTAGATCGATTGACAAAATCGGCACACTTCTTACCGTTCAATGAGAAGGATAAGATGGATAAGCGAGCCAAGCTTTACATCAAGGAAATCGTCTTGCGCCACGGTGTGCCCAAATCCATCATATCCGACCAAGATAGTCGATTCACCGCACACTTTTGGAAATCTCTACAGAAGGCTTTGGGTACTCGACTCGATATGAGTACTGCCTACCATCCACAGACAGACGGCCAAAGTGAGAGAACGATCCAAACACTTGAGGATATGCTGAGAGCAAGTGTGATAGATTTCGGACCCAAGTGGGACGAGCATCTCCCTCTTGCCGAATTCTCTTATAACAACAGTTATCACACCAGCATTCAAGCCGCCCCTTTTGAAGCACTTTATGGAAGAAAGTGTAGATCCCCACTCTGCTGGACTGAGATTGGAGACTGTGACATCCGAGAATTCCGAGGTTAACTTCCGTTAGACAATCTCCGTTAGTTACGTTATGAGTGTTAACTTAGTAACTAATGCTTAACTAGGCCGAATACGTCCACGACCTTTGGTTGATCACCAAACCCGACCACTTGTGTTATGTGTTCATTTATTTATTGTCATTATGTGCAATGTGATTTAAACGCATGATTTAGTATTATTAATAGCATGACAAATTGTAAATTCTTGATTATGTGATAAATTGTTTAAATTGCCTAGTTTAATGATTAATCGAGTAATTAGAGTGTATGCATACATGTTAATCATGGGCTAATGATGGACTAATCATTGGGGCCCAAATCCCAATGAAAGCCCACCAAAGGTTTAATATATAAACCCAACCAAAAACCCTAATCCTCATACTTACATACATCACACAAAACACACACACACACTCCTACACTCCCTCTCCCTCTCGTTGGAGCTCACCCAGCCGAGAACCACCACGAACCGCCGTCATCTCAGTTGGTGAACTTATCCATTCGGATCCTAGATCAAACCGTGAGTCCCCAAAACCATTTTTCTTGCATTTCTATGTGTTTTACTTTAAAGCATGACCAAACCTTCATGAAATCGTGTATGTTTCTGATATGATGCTTAGGAATGTTAGATCTAGCCTAAAGTCTGCAACTTTACGTGTAAAATCATGCCATAATGAAGATCCATGCTAGTTAGGTTACTCTGTGCTTAAAAAGTGTTCTTGGTGATTTGATGGTGAAAACTCGTGTTTAAGGTGTTAGATCTTACTGTTTAATGTTGGTAAATGTTTATGCATGCTAGATACTGAATTATATGAAGTATGGAAGCTGTTAGAATGATTTTTTGTCAAATTTACGAGTTTTCTGCGACTAGCGAAACTAACAGATTCGTTAGGCGAAACTGTAGTTTCGCAAACTGTTTGAATATTCCTCCAGCGACACTATACAGCGAAACTATAGTGTCGCCGTGAAAACTAAGTATACCTGCTCGAACGAAACTATCGAGCGAAATAACCTGAACGAAAGTTCAAATCAGTTTCGAGCGAACCTAGATAGCGAAACTGTGTCATCAGTTTCGAGCGAATCTATCTAGCGAAACTGTGCCAGTTTCGAGCGAAGCTATGCTAGCGAAACTGTGTCATCAGTTTCGAGCGAATCTAGCTAGCGAAACTGTGTCATCAGGTATACCCTAGCGAAAGTGCTGCCCGTGCATATAGCGAAACTGTGTAGCGAAACTGTGCCAGACCCCAAACCCAAACTTGTGCAACTTATTTGAATGTTATGCCATGACTTACATGATTATGCAATAATGAAACATGCTTTGATTTCTGAGTTATGTGAACCCTCGTTTATGATCAACCATCGGTGTCGTGTGTCGGTATGTCGAGTCGTAGTTCCAACGTACTATGTTTTGGGCCATAGTGACGTAGTTAAAGTTTAGACACAACCTAACACCTAAGACCTCAATGTGATTATTAGGTCTTCGTTAGCAATCATAATTGGATTATTTGAAGTGTAAGCTGAGCAACCTAAGGTGAGTTTCACTAACCCCTTTAATTGTGAGCCCGTTTGGGTCACAACGAATTTACTTAACGGAAAACAATGCTGACACTTTGAGGTATTGCCAAATGGGATATATGTTATGGAAGTTGGAGTGTTTTATGGGAAGCACTTGCAACTGTCCATCCTTGGGGTTTCAAATGAAATCCGCAACCAACTATTTAATACTTAAACTCATTTGGGATTTCAAATGAAATCCGGAACAACCATTTTGACACTTAAACTCTTTTTAGGATTTCAAATGAAATCCAGAATAAACGGTTTTAATATGACTAGTGTAAGTTAAAGTCTAAACCAGATGATATCACATGATTTCTAAGGATGCCTTAAAACTTAAAAGTCCTCAACAATTTAGTACCATTAATTTGCGAAGCGAGGGGATGTTGGGTAGATCTACTAAGGGTTTGACAAACCCTGCTCCGCGGTGCACAAATGTGTAGCCAACCGGTTGGAGGCCGAACGGAGTTCAATATCAGCCTATTTTAGTTGTGGGTCCCATGAGGAACACAACTGGAGGCACAAACCATCGGCAAATGCCGAACTCTGTTACGTCAGCTTTGGTACGAACTTCCTTAGTGCATGGAAACCGGATTAGCTACCCGCGATATCGGTTGACCGCTTTAATCTTTACTTAACTAGTGCATATTCTATAATTCAGTACTTGGCATTGTTTTGCAAAACTATTACTTATATATAAGTTGATACATACGCTATTGAGACCGGGCCACTGCATGACATGCCCACTGTGAACTCACCAACCGTTAGGTTAACACTTGTGTGGTTTTCACTTTTGCAGATCGCTGAGGAGTATCCACCGGAGGTTGGCATGGCACCCGAAGTTACTTATTTCATTCTGAACTTAAATTTGGGAATTGAACAACAATTTATGTTTTGTAATTAAAGCACGTGGTTAGTGCTAAGATACTCATGTTTTTCTTTCCGCTGCAAACTTTTAAACTGTTTTATGATGAATGTTTGGACTTTACTCTGATTCGTTTAGTATTTGTAACTAATGGTTGTGGTCCTGGTTTGCTCGCACCCCTTAACGGTATAAACTCCGTTAGTGGTTAATTGGGGGTGTGACAGATTGGTATCAGAGCCATAAGTTGCAGAGAACTGGAATCATTTTTGAAAAACGATTTGGAAACTGCAACTTGAAACCTTAGTTACAAACGGACAAACAAATTCCCAAAACAAAATTTTTACGTGCCAACCTGGGATACTCACTCTGCTGTGTAAGTAAATACTTCATGTGTATATATATATATAAATATATATAGACCGTGTCTAAGTAGTCTAACGGAAAACCCTAGGAAAATTGCACACACGAATACGAAATGCGAACGCTAATACGCACACTATTTCGGGGGAAAGCGACAACGAAACGATGCTACACGCTACGTCCTGATTTCTACTACGATGACTACGTCGACGGTGACTTTTATGGGAAAGCCGACTTTCGACGATAGTACTTACGACTTACGACGTTCTCCGTCGACGCCTCAATTTTGCACGAAAATTTTTCTGGACTAATAGTGGGATAACGGGAAATTGTTAATATACATATTATGGGATATGTACAAAGTATAACTGTGACTGAACACTGGCTACTTTAACTGTCCAGAAAATGCCTGGAAGAGGTGTAGGACACGAAAGGAACAACATTAACCTGACACCTGCACAACTGCAAGCTATGATAAACGAACACGTGCAAGCCGCAGTGGCAGCCGCCCAAGCTACATTCGCCGCGCAGGGTAATTATTATGCCGGTTAAGGCACAAAGCGATTATATTTTGACTTGTTTAAACTTAAAACCCGAACTATTTATGCATCAGGAAACCTCCATCACTGCACATTTAAGTCCTTCATGGACTACAAGCCGATGATGTTTTCCGGCGAGGAAGGAGCGGTAGGACTCCTCAGGTGGATCGAGAAGTCTGAGAAGGTCTTCTCTATGTGCAACTGCCCTGCTGAGAGCAAAGTGAAATATGCGACTGGCACCTTCGAGGGAGCTGCTCTCACCTGGTGGAATGCCGAAATCCAGATGATCGGGTTAAATGCGGCTAATGACATGGAATGGGAAGCGTTTAAAGAACTGATTATGGAGGAGTATTGCCCTCGGGACCAAGTCAAGAAGCTGGAAGGAGAGTTTTTGAACTCCAAGATGTCTGGGTCGGAAATTGAGGAATACACTGCGCGTTACCACGAGTACGCGGTACTATGCCTAACAATGGTTGATGCTGAATTTAAACGCATCGAGCATTATCTGGAGGGTCTCGCACCCCAAATAAAGAGCTTAGTGACAGCTAGCAACCCGACAACCGTGCAGCAAGCCATCCGTTTGGCTCATAAGTTAACCGATCAGGAAATCGAGAGGGGTACTCTACCCGCAAAGACCACTGTGAAGACTGCCTTAAGTGGCAAGCGTAAGGCTGAAGAAGAAGCTCCAGCAACATCTGTGAACAATCAAACTGTTGGGAATCAATCTGGGAGATCCTCTAACTCCCAATATCAGAACAAGCGACCTCACAACACAAGGTCCAATTTCAACAGTGGAAGTAACAACCGCCAAGGCGGGAATGGAAACTACAAGGGTAAAGCTCCATTTTGTAATAAGTGCGGGAACACCACAATGGTATGTGTAGCAAAGGTCTGGAGTGTGGAAGATGTGGGAAACCGGGGCATGAGGCCAACAACTGCTGGACCAACTTGCAAAGGTTAAACAACAACGGTCAGAACCAAGGAGGAAATAACAACAACAATCATGGCAATAACAACAGGGGAAACGGAAACAACCGCAACGGGCAAGGAAACAATCAGAACAACAACAATGGTGGAGCCCGTGGCTGTTATGAATGTGGTGCGCAAGGCCACATGAGGAAAGATTGCCCACAATTGCGCATACAAGGGAATGGTAACAATGGCAACGGTGGAAACCCGGGCAACGGAAATGGTAACGGTGGGAATGGTAATGGTGGAAACGGTAATGGTGGGAATGGTAGAGGTCGTGCCTTCGTTATGGGTCAAGGGGAAGCTCGCAACGACGCCAACGTGATTAACGGTAAATTTATGCTAAATGGTTTCTTCGCTACTGTATTGTTTGATTCTGGTGCTGAAAGAAGTTTTATTTCCACTAAGTTTGCTACACTAATTAATGCGAAACCGATTGACTTAGATGCTAAGTATGTGGTAGAGTTAGCGAATGGTAAACTTCATGATACGACTCAGATAGTTAAGGACTGTAAGTTAGAATTAGCCGGCCATACGTTAGGAATCGATCTTATGCCTTTCCCGATTGGTAGTTTTGATGTCATAGTAGGAATGGATTGGTTATCTGAAAACCGAGCTGAAATATTATGTCAAGACAAAGTGATTCGTATCCCACTCGAAGAAGGTGAAGTGTTAACAGTTCAAGGTGAAAAAGGTGGAACAGTCACCGGTATTATTTCGTTTCTTAAAGCTCAAAAGTGCCTTCGTAAAGGACACTTCGCGGTCCTTGCAAACGTCACCGACACGACACTTCCCGAGCGTAAAATCGACGACTACCCGATAGTCTGCGACTTCCAAGATGTATTTCCTGATGATTTGCCTGGTTTGCCTCCATTTCGACAAGTCGAGTTTGGAATCGACTTAGCTCCCGGAGCGGCTCCGATTGCACGCGCACCGTACCGTTTGGCGGTAAGCGAACTCAACGAACTCTCCACACAACTTCAAGAGTTACTCGACAAAGGATTTATCCGTCCAAGTTCGTCTCCATGGGGAGCACCGGTATTGTTTGTTAAGAAGAAAGATGGAACGTTCCGAATGTGTATCGACTACCGAGAGCTTAACAAGGTTACAATCAAGAATCGGTATCCACTTCCTCGAATCGACGATCTTTTCGACCAACTGCAAGGTTCGAGCTACTATTCAAAGATTGATCTACGGTCTGGATATCACCAACTTCGTGTTCGTGATGAGGATATCCCCAAGACTGCTTTCAGAACTCGGTATGGTCATTACGAGTTTTTAGTTATGCCGTTTGGGCTAACTAATGCGCCTGCTGTGTTTATGGATCTGATGAATTGGGTGTGCAAGCCGTACCTCGATCAGTTTGTGATAGTTTTCATTGACGACATTTTAATCTACTCCAAATCAAAGGAAGAACACGAGAGTCACCTACGACTTATCTTGGAATTACTCCGCAAGGAACAGCTTTACGCCAAGTTTTCAAAGTGCGATTTTTGGATTCGCGGAGTCCAGTTTCTTAGACACATTGTAAATCAGGATGGAATTCATGTCGACCCAGCTAAAGTGGAAGCTATCAAGAATTGGTCTACTCCGAGAGCGCCGACCGAAATCCGACAGTTTTTGGGACTTGCCGGATATTACCGAAGATTCATCAAGGGTTTCTCGCAATTGGCTCAACCCTTAACAACTTTAACGCACAAAGGAGTGCAATATAGATGGGGTGAAAAAGAAGAACACGCGTTTCAAACTCTTAAGGACATGTTATGTTCAGCTCCGATTCTCTCGTTACCCGAAGGAGTGGACGACTTCATGTTTTACTGCGATGCATCCATTCAAGGACTCGGTTGCGTGTTGATGCAACGAGACAAAGTGATTGCCTACGGGTCCAGGCAACTGAAGGTTCATGAGAAGAATTACACTACACATGATTTGGAATTAGGAGCCGTTATATCTGCACTCAAGATTTGGAGACATTACCTCTACGGAACAAAGTGCATGATATTTACCGACCACAAAAGCTTACAACACATCTTTGAACAAAAGGATCTCAACATGCGACAACGAAGGTGGGTCGAGCTACTAAATGATTATGACTTAGCGATTAAGTATCACCCGGGAAAAGCCAATGTTGTGGCTGATGCCTTAAGCCGAAAAGAGTACGAAAAGCCTCGACAAGTACGAGCGCTGCAACTTACCATTCACACGGGACTGCCGGATTGAATCCGCGATGCCCAACAAGAAGCTTTAAAAGAAGAAAACTTCGCAGCTGAAGCACTGCGAGGGGTGGATGGTAACTCTGAAATTAAGTCCGACGGACTCAGATATTACAATGACAGGATTTGGATTCCTTTACTTGGGAATCTCCGTGATCTCGTGATGGACGAGGCTCACAAATCAAGGTATTCGGTACACCCTGGATCAGACAAAATGTACCAAGATTTGAAGAACTTGTACTGGTGGCCGAATATGAAAGCCGACATTGCGCGATATATGGCTAAGTGTTTAATATGCTCAAGAGTTAAGATCGAGTACCAAAAGCCTTCTGGATTATTGCAGCAACCAAAGATCCTGGAATGGAAATGGGAGGATATCTCCATGGATTTCGTAACGGGACTACCTCATCGATCGAATCGACCGGATGCGATTTGGGTTATCATTGATCGACTAACCAAATCTGCACACTTTATTCCAATGAGGGAAAGTGACAATATGGATAAGTTAACAAAGCTGTATCTTGACCGAATTGTGGCACTTCATGGGGTGCCTAAGACCATTATCTCTGACAGAGATCCTCGATTTACTTCCCGACTGTGGCAATCTATGCAAGACGCACTGGGAACCATACTGGATATGAGTACAGCTTATCACCCGCAGACCGATGGTCAGACGGAACGAACTATTCAGACTTTGGAAGACATGCTCCGAGCTTGCGTTCTCGACTTCGGTAAAGACTGGGAGGCTCACCTTCCGTTGGTGGAGTTCTCCTACAACAACAGTTATCATACGAACATCGGTGCAGCACCTTTTGAAGCTCTTTATGGCAGAAAATGTACATCGCCCGTGTGTTGGGACGAAACGGGTGAGAAAGGACTCACCGGACCGGAAATCATTCATGATACAACTGAATGAATTATTCAAATCAGAAAACGAATAGCCGCAGCACGTGACAGGCAAAATAGCTATGCCGACAAACGCCGTAAACCTTTGAAGTTCGAGGTAGGCGACAAGGTACTATTGAAGGTATCTCCCTGGAAAGGAGTGATACGCTTCGGAAAGCGTGGAAAGCTGAATCCTCGCTATATCGGTCCATTTGAAATCATTGGGGAAGTAGGCCCGGTGGCCTACCGATTACAACTCCCTGCCGAACTCGATGGAGTTCACAACGTGTTTCACGTTTCTAATCTGAAGAAATGTCTGGCTGAAGAGACTGAAATAATTCCCTTGGAGGAATTGGAAATTGACGAACATCTGAGATTTATTGAGCAACCAGTAGAAATCATGGGACGCGAGGAGAAAACCCTCAAACGTAGCAAGATTCCTATCGTCAAGGTCCGATGGAACTCCAAGCGTGGACATGAATACACATGGGAACGGGAGGATCAGATGAAGAAAAAGTATCCTCACTTGTTCGAGCAAACGTCCACGGAAACTCAAGGTATGATTTAATTTTGGGGACCAAAATTCCTTTAACAGGAGGAGGATGTGGCGACCCTAAAACTTTTGCTTTCTTTCCCCAGCAACTACAACAATAACCACAGCCGAGGCTGCGAACGCTACAACGCAAGAATAATTTTCGGGACAAAATTCCATTTTCAAGGGGATGATGTGACATCCGAGAATTCCGAGGTTAACTTCCGTTAGACAATCTCCGTTAGTTACGTTATGAGTGTTAACTTAGTAACTAATGCTTAACTAGGCCGAATACGTCCACGACCTTTGGTTGATCACCAAACCCGACCACTTGTGTTATGTGTTCATTTATTTATTGTCATTATGTGCAATATGATTTAAACGCATGATTTAGTATTATTAATAGCATGACAAATTGTAAATTCTTGATTATGTGATAAATTGTTTAAATTGCCTAGTTTAATGATTAATCGAGTAATTAGAGTGTATGCATACATGTTAATCATGGGCTAATGATGGACTAATCATTGGGGCCCAAATCCCAATGAAAGCCCACCAAAGGTTTAATATATAAACCCAACCAAAAACCCTAATCCTCATACTTACATACATCACACAAAACACACACACACACTCCTACACTCCCTCTCCCTCTCGTTGGAGCTCACCCAGCCGAGAACCACCACGAACCGCCGTCATCTCAGTTGGTGAACTTATCCATTCGGATCCTAGATCAAACCGTGAGTCCCCAAAACCATTTTTCTTGCATTTCTATGTGTTTTACTTTAAAGCATGACCAAACCTTCATGGAATCGTGTATGTTTCTGATATGATGCTTAGGAATGTTAGATCTAGCCTAAAGTCTGCAACTTTATGTGTAAAATCATGCCATAATGAAGATCCATGCTAGTTAGGTTACTTTGTGCTTAAAAAGTGTTCTTGGTGATTTGATGGTGAAAACTCGTGTTTAAGGTGTTAGATCTTACTGTTTAATGTTGGTAAATGTTTATGCATGCTAGATACTGAATTATATGAAGTATGGAAGCTGTTAGAATGATTTTTTGTCAAATTTACGAGTTTTCTGCGACTAGCGAAACTAACAGATTTGTTAGGCGAAACTGTAGTTTCGCAAACTGTTTGAATATTCTTCCAGCGACACTATACAGCGAAACTATAGTGTCGCCGTGAAAACTAAGTATACCTGCTCGAACGAAACTACCGAGCGAAACAACCTAAACGAAAGTTCAAATCAGTTTCGAGCGAACCTAGATAGCGAAACTGTGTCATCAGTTTCGAGCGAATCTATCTAGCGAAACTGTGCCAGTTTCGAGCGAAGCTATGCTAGCGAAACTGTGTCATCAGTTTCGAGCGAATCTAGCTAGCGAAACTGTGTCATCAGGTATACCCTAGCGAAAGTGCTGCCCGTGCATATAGCGAAACTGTGTAGCGAAACTGTGCCAGACCCCAAACCCAAACTTGTGCAACTTATTTGAATGTTATGCCATGACTTACATAATTATGCAATAATGAAACATGCTTTGATTTCTGAGTTATGTGAACCCTCGTTTATGATCAACCATCGGTGTCGTGTGTCGGTATGTCGAGTCGTAGTTCCAACGTGCTATGTTATGGACCATAGTGACGTAGTTAAAGTTTAGACACAACCTAACACCTAAGACCTCAATGTGATTATTAGGTCTTCGTTAGCAATCATAATTGGATTATTTGAAGTGTAAGCTGAGCAACCTAAGGTGAGTTTCACTAACCCCTTTAATTGTGAGCCCGTTTGGGTCACAACGAATTTACTTAACGGAAAACAACGCTGACACTTTGAGGTATTGCCAAATGGGATATATGTTATGGAAGTTGGAGTGTTTTATGGGAAGCACTTGCAACTGTCCATCCTTGGGGTTTCAAATGAAATCCGCAACCAACTATTTAATACTTAAACTCATTTGGGATTTCAAATGAAATCCGGAACAACCATTTTGACACTTAAACTCTTTTTAGGATTTCAAATGAAATCCAGAATAAACGGTTTTAATATGACTAGTGTAAGTTAAAGTCTAAACCAGATGATATCACATGATTTCTAAGGATGCCTTAAAACTTAAAAGTCCTCAACAATTTAGTACCATTAATTTGCGAAGCGAGGGGATGTTGGGTAGATCTACTGAGGGTTTGACAAACCCTGCTCCGCGGTGCACAAATGTGTAGCCAACCGGTTGGAGGCCGAACGGAGTTCAATATCAGCCTATTTTAGTTGTGGGTCCCATGAGGAACACAACTGGAGGCACAAACCATCGGCAAATGCCGAACTCTGTTACGTCAGCTTTGGTACGAACTTCCTTAGTGCATGGAAACCGGATTAGCTACCCGCGATATCGGTTGACCGCTTTAATCTTTACTTAACTAGTGCATATTCGATAATTCAGTACTTGGCATTGTTTTGCAAAACTATTACTTATTTATAAGTTGATACATACGCTTATGAGACCGGGCCACTGCATGACATGCCCACTGTGAACTCACCAACCGTTAGGTTGACACTTGTGTGGTTTTCACTTTTGCAGATCGCTGAGGAGTATCCACCGGAGGTTGGCATGGCACCCGAAGTTACTTATTTCATTCTGAACTTAAATTTGGGAATTGAACAACAATTTATGTTTTGTAATTAAAGCACGTGGTTAGTGCTAAGATACTCATGTTTTTCTTTCCGCTGCAAACTTTTAAACTGTTTTATGATGAATGTTTGGACTTTACTCTGATTCGTTTAGTATTTGTAACTAATGGTTGTGGTCCTGGTTTGCTCGCACCCCTTAACGGTATAAACTCCGTTAGTGGTTAATTGGGGGTGTGACAGAGACAGCCAGATAACTGGTCCCGAGTTAATCTTCGAAACGACTGAGAAAATCTTTCAAGTCCGTGATCGTCTGAAAGCTGCCAGAGACAGACAAAAGAGCTACGCCGACAACCGACGCAAACCCTTGTCATTCAAGAAGGGTGATCGCGTCATGCTAAAAGTGTCGCCTTGGAAAGGTGTCATCCGGTTCGGAAAACGAGGAAAGCTCAACCCTCGTTACATTGGTCCCTTCGAAATCACCGAAACCATCGGACCAGTGGCTTACCGTTTAGGTCTGCCCGCCGAGCTAAGCAGCGTTCACAACGTCTTTCACGTCTGTAATCTTAAGAAATGTCTATCTGATGAAACGCTCATCGTCCCTCTCGATGAAATTCAAGTAGACGAGACCCTACACTTTATTGAGGAACCTGTTGAGATACTCGACCGATAAATCAAAAAGCTGAAGCATAGCCGCATTCCCATAGTCAAGGTACGATGGAACTCCAGACGAGGACCTGAGTACACTTGGGAACGCGAGGATCAAATGCGTCGAAAGTATCCACGACTGTTTGAGAACGTCGCATCTACCAGTGACCAAAACTGAATTTCGGGACGAAATTCTTCTAACTAGGGGAGAATGTGACACCCGGTCTAAAAATCAGGTCAAACCCTCTCTCCGTTGACTTTTGTTGACTTTTATTACGTTATAATTACGTGATTTACCGTTTTAAAACCACATGATTAACTGTGTTAAGATAAACGATTAACTGATTTAAAATGTATGATTAACTGATTTAGACTTCGCGTTAAATAACTGTGAAATATGAACGTTCCATATTATTATTAATGGAATTTTAATAATAAGAAATTAGATATAAAATTTGGTATTTTATATTTTATCAAACTAATTCAAACTATTAAAACATTTCACGAACTTAAAATGTAATACGAAACGTTACGTTGTCAAGACTTAGCCAGTTTTCCAAACCATTCTAGTCTATTGGGCCCGGTAAGCCCAATAAGCCCAATTCAACCCGGATTAACCTGAAAATTTAACCGATGACTCGCCTCGTCACACTGAGTATTTTCCCCAACCCGGATACCCGACCCGCGGCCCGATACGCAATGGGCCAAGACCGGCCCAAATCCTTTCCTTTTTCTCTCTCGCGGCCCAACCCGAACCCGGCCCAAACCCCTAGCGAGTTCGAGTGGGTTTCGGCCCAGCCTCCCACCCATTTCCTTTGGGCTTCGGCCTGATTCACTTAACCGAATACCATTTGGGCTTCGGCCCACTTCTCAACCTTTTTAAATAATTAGTTTTTGGCCCAACGATTTTTATAAAACTAACCCAATCGGTTTTATACACTTTTGGCCCAAATAATTATTTAAGACTCACCACCTTTGTAATAATTTATGCTTGGACTAAATTTATAAAAATCATTATTTTTATAAACTCCTAGCCCCTTTATATTTTATAAAATCTTCAAACTTTTATAAAATTTATAAACTAATTAAGGAAAGCTAGGAGGCATGAGAACTTGACAACACAACAAAAACCAATGGGTTATAACCTTGATTAAGGCTATATAAAGGAGCTTAGGGTCACCCTTGTTCCCTTGCACCCAACCAAACAAACACACACTAATCTCCCTCCCTCCCCCTTGTTCGGCCGACAACCACCACACCCCACCGAGCTGCCGCCGCTACCGGGCACCCTCCGCCACCGCTGCCCCGCAGACGGACCACCGCAGCCCCGCCGGACCACCGCCACCTCCTCTTCTTTTCTTTCGGTTTTGAGATCCTCACACATTGTGAGTGGTTTTAACCCCTTCCTCCTATATTTCTTACATGCTTAACCATCCAATGGAACCCTCAAGTCTTGACAACTAAACCAAATAATCAAGAATGCTTGGAATTTTGTTAAATCAACTAACAAAACTCTCTTCTTTACCTCCTTCTTCCAAGATCAAACACTTCTTTGGTGCATTTAAAATGCTTAAAGATAAACAAAGAGTGTCGTACTTATGAAATCCAAGGAAAGTAATATGGTGTGCACCATGATTCTTGTATTTATGAAATCTTGATTTCATAGTTAGTTGTTTTAACAAAACCTTAAGCCTCTTCATATAAATTAAATGTTAACTAACAATCTATACTTGTTTATATTTACTTGTCCTAACACAAATGTGTTAGTGATTGTTATTTATATTTTCTTGTCCTAACACTAATGTGTTAGTGATTGTCATTTAATTTTTCTTGTCCTAACACAATGTGTTAGTGATTGCATTTTTATTTAATTATTGGTCTTAACACAAAGTGTTAGTAGATATGAACTTATGATTATGTTATAAAAATGCTAGAAAATGAAAGGATATAATAAACATGTTCATGGACTTATTTAAACCAAGGAAAATAAATAAATGTTACATATGTAACTTAGAACATAAATGGCTAAAACAAATGGAATAAAAAGAATGTTACTTGTTTTAGTAAAAGTAACACATTAAATGTGTTGTAAAAAGAACTCAAGACAAAAAGAATTTTATAGATTTTGTTACTAAAAATGGTGAGAATAATATTAATACTTGGATTTATTACAAGTTTTAACCTTTCTAAAACTTTTGTTATAAATGGACATTTTTCTATAAAAAGTCACATGAGGAAATAAATATTTTTATAAAAAAAATAAACCAAAGACAAGTCATTGACTTTAAATGTTTACATGGATTTTTAATATTACTTTGATGAAATCAAGGTAACCAAAAATGGAAATTTCGTCCGTTAGAGATTTTAAATAAAATCAAGTTTTTTTGTCAAGACGACTTTATATAAATCCAAGCGTCGTCACAATGTTTTGAAAATGTTTAAGAAGAAACAAATATTTCATGTCAAGGAAATATTTTAAACGATTTCAAAAACTATAAAGTATTGTGACTAAAAGCTCAAAATCCTTTCATAATTAAAAATAAAATAAATAATTATTTTTGACAAATAATTATTTACAAAGGATTTAAAAATATGTTTTATTCACAAAAGAATGGTTTATCATAATTATTTAAGGATAATTATAACTTGCGAAGTTAACAAATCAAGTCCATAATTATTTACTTGAAAATAATTATAACGAACTTACAAAAAAAATAATAAACATTATTATTTTAAACTCGATGTTCAATACTTGATTTAGTTATTAAATAATGAGTCCTTGTTTATATTTATTTAACATAAATATAAATAATCATGAACGTATTTATTCAATAAATACAAGCAAACGGGTTTTCAAAACGTATACAAACTTGACTAAAACGTCAAGGCTTGACCGGTATCATTTGGATGACTTACGTTACTCAATTGATCATTGACCTTATGCATATGCTTATTAAATGATTTAGGACGTTACTTGCTACCGTTCCTTCACCGCTTATACACCACTTACCTGCTAAATCTGTGAGTTTCACGGCCCCTTTTCCTTTTAACTGTTTTATACTTTGGGGGAGAAATCATGAAAACTGTTAAATGCTTTTTACTTAATATTATGGTTTATCTGTTAGCCGTATGACTACTTGTTCTCTTACTGATTGCCCAACTTGGTACATTATCTTTATAAACGTTTGTACAACCGTAATCCCACCATTAATTGATTTCAATTAGTTCTGTACGAAACGATAGCTAGTGAATAGATCTATTTGGGTTGACAACCCTACCCTAACTGGTAGCTCCAGTTCTGACTCCGGATTGTCTGGGGGTACACGTCAGTTATTCTGCTCTGTTTAACATCTCTGGGAAAGAGATGCTGGGTGGGTAAACCGTTAGTATTTGAAATCAAGGTTCAGGTGAGCTCATACATCCACAACGATAAACCCTTGTAATATTTAAGTATACTGAAAACTGTTTTACAACTGTTTAACTGATAAATCATAAACCTGTGAACCTCACCAACTTTATGTTGACCCGTTTAAAATTCATGATTTCTTAGGTAATTGATGCAACTTCGGGAAGACATGCAAATGGGGCTTACTTACGCTATCGGACCTGCTTTTGGAGTCATAGTCCCGATTATCCTAATAAATCGTCAAATGTTTTTATTATTAAATTAAGACTTATTTCCAAATGTAAGACATTATCATTGTCCACTATCACTTTCCGCTGCAATACAATGACGTAATGTTTTATCAAGTTTTAAATGTATTAGATGTTGTTCTATGTATCCTCGACTATGATTCCATTTTCGCTCACACCCGATACCGTTGACCGGGGTGTGACACATCTTGTACTTCTCGCAAATAATCTGGAGAATTTTCACTGCTCCCACTAATGTGATGATCTTCAAGGAACACGACATTTCTTGTTTCTACTATACGAGTGACATGGCAAGGACAATAAAACCGATGACCCTTTGAGTGTTCGGGTTAACCGATGAAGTTACATGTTTCGGTTTTCATATCAAGTTTCTTTAAGAAGGGATTATAGAGCTTGGCCTCGGCAAGACAACCCCATACTTTCATATGTTTTAGACTCGGTTTCCTTTCTGTCTAGAGTTCATAAGGAGTTTTAGGGACAGATTTTGAAGGAACTCTATTGAGTATATGAACGGCTGCTTTCAAGGCCTTGGTCTAGAGAAATAGAGGTAATCCTGAGTTGGCTAACATACTTCGTACCATGTTCATTAGGGTTCTGTTTCGCCTTTCAGCAACACCATTTTGTTGAGGAGTACCAGGCATGGTATATTGGTTCACGATCCCCTGACTTTTGCAAAACTCATAAAATGGTCTAGGGGCCTGTCCCAAAACCGTATGTCTACCATAATACTCACCTCCTATATCTGACCTAACAACTTTTATTTGAAGACCGCATTGTTTTTCAACTTCAGTTTTATAGTCTTTAAAAGTTGTTAGTGATTCAGATTTTTCTTTGATGAGATACAAATACATATAACGAGAATAGTAATCTATGAAAGTGATAAAAGAGTTATGTCCTGTAATTCCAGTGGTAGTTTAGGGGCCACTAATATCACTATGAATAATTTCTAATAATTTAGAACTTCTAGTGGCGCCCTTCTTATTAGTTGATGTCATTTTGCCTTTAATGCATTCGACACATGTTCCAAAATCATTGAAGTCAAGAGATGGTAAAATTCATCTTTCACGAGTTTCGATAAACGATCACGTGAGATATGGCCTAAACGTTGATGCCATAACATAGATGAAGTTTCTAAGTCTCATTTGGGTTTTCTCTTTGTTGATGGTTTATTAATATTGTATGACAACAAAGAATTAGAGAAAACATCATCCAGTTCTAATCTATAAAGACCACCATCCAGATAACCAAAACCAAATACTTGAGAATTAAAATAGATAGTAAGTTTACCATGACCATGAGAAACATCAAAACCGTCCATGTCTAACTTTGGTCTTGATACAAGATTCCGATTAATCTCAGGAATATATAAGGTATCATAAAGTTTAATACATAAACCAGGTTTCATTATTAAATTTAAGGTTCCCACGGCTTTAACGGCTAAATCATTTCCATTCCCAAGCTTAAGCGTTCTTTGGTTTCTTTCCAGCATCTAGATTGAATGGAATCCCTGAGTAGAATTAGTTACATGAACCATAGAACCAGAATCAAACCACCATGAATTAGTTGGAACATTTAAATTAAAGGACTCAGTTATCATATTTAGATGATTACCTTTCTTAACCAGCCACTCCTTGAAACCCTTGCAGTCCTTCTATTTATGTCCAAGCTTGCGACAGAACTTGCAGTAAGGTTTGTTCTTGGAGTTGTTAGGGCCGGATGATGTACCTTCATCCTTCTTCTGAACCTTAGGATACTCCCTTTGTGGAAACTTGCCCTTCCTCTTGTTGTTGGAGTTAGCAGTCACGAGTTAAGCAACTTCTGGTTTGTCAAGCTTCTGACGTTCTTCCTCTTGCACGCACATCTTAATCAGCTCGCTCATTTTCCATTTGTCCTTCTGAGCATTATAATTGACTTTGAAGGTTTCGAAAGACGCAAGATGAGAGGTCATAATGAAGTGAACCAGAAACGTCTCGCCAATCGGCATGTCTAAAGCCTTAAGCTTGTTGGCAATGTCGTTCATCATCATCAGGTGCTTACGAATACTGCCGTTTCCAACATACTTAGTAGTCAGCAATTTGAGAATAAGGTTGCCAGAATGCACTTTTGAGGTTCCTTTGTGGTACTCCTCCACGGACCCTAGGTAAGTTTTGGCGTTGTCAGAATCTGGTATGGCCCCCCTGATGGCAATGTCAATGGACTTCTTCATGATCAAAAGACACATCTTGTTGCACTTGACCCATTTCTCATGAGCAGTCTTCTCTTCAGTGGTTCTCGAACTAGTGAGGTCAACAGGAGCATCTGTGAGGAGTGCATGATCGAAGTCTAATATGTCGAGAACCAAATTCACAGAATCCTTCCAAGCAGCAAAATTTGTGCCAGTCAAGGTTTCAACTCCGAAAGTTGAGGCTTAGAGTGGACGAGAAAGGGAGAATAGTAAGATACTTAGTAAAGAATGTTATAGTGATTGTCTGGATATTAATGATAATAATAATAATAACATAACATTAATAATGATAATATTAATAAGGAGGCATAGAACATAGATAAGGACCATAGTTATGAAGTAGTAAAGTTGTGATAATAGTCTATTACAATCACCAAAATTAATAGAAAAAAATAAGGTTCTACTTAAATGAGTCAGCTTTCGTGTTGGTTACTTGCCTATCACCTAAGCATTATGAACTAGGTAAGGGTATGTACATAGAGCGACATATCACATCAGTGTTGGCCAGAAATGATACATCTAAGCTTTATGTACAAATCAGGTTCGCTGAATACAGGTGCAACTCATCAGCGTTGGCCAGAAGAGAAACACTTGTATAAGAAAGGCGAATGCTTAATTGTTAGCTGATAATCATTGTAAAAACAACGAATCAGCGTTGGCCAGAATCGAGGTTTTATAGACGTTATCAATTTAAGCAAATAGATTAGTTTTCATTTTAAAATTAAGTTAACTAGTATTAGAAAAGATAGTGGCATTAACTAAGGTAGCAAATCTTGAAATCAATGAGGGTTTTTGTCATAGTTTTCCAAAACCGAAAACTGATTAAAGTTTTGGGTTTGATTTAAAACCGATTTTGATTATATGCTTAAAGACTAATTAGGGTTTTGAGATTTTAGACAGAATCAAAAACACATATTGATTTCGAGATTAGGGTTTTTAACGAATTTAGATTAATGATTCGATTGAGCAACATATGCTCTGATACCACATGTTGATCGAGTCCTGAATCGTAATCATAATAAACAGATAATAACTATTAAAGATTACCGAATTGGGACAGGCGTTCAACACTTTTACATTAGCGCAACCGGACCAGCAGTGGTATCTTGACACCGGAGCATCCTCGCACATGACCAACAACCAAGGTATTTTCACGTCCTATCTCAATAATGGTTTTCAAAATATTATTGTTGGTAATGGTACTACGCTTCCAGTCCATGCCACCGGTAACACCACCCTAAAACCTCCCTTCGCCCCATTCCGTTTAGAAAATTTATTATATACTCCTAACCTTGTCAAAAATCTTATCTCTGTTCGTCGGCTCACCACCGATAACCAAATATCTATTGAATTTGACCCTTACGGTTTTCTTGTGAAGGATTTGGCTACCCGGACTCCGCTCCTTCGATGTGATAGCTCAAGTGACTTATATCCGCTCTCCTTCAACAATAGCATTTTGTCCTCCTTGCCTCATACTCTTGCTGCGGTTACTCAAGACACGTGGCATCGTCGTCTAGGCCATCCCGGCTTGGCGATTTTAAATAACTTAAAGTCTTCCTTACCTACTATGTCTACAAATAAAAGAACTAGTATTTGTGAACCTTGTGTGTTAGGGAAACATGTTAAAATGCCTTTCTTTCCATCCATGAATAAAACATCATCTGCTTTTGATATCGTGCATAGTGATTTGTGGACATCCCCCGTGGTGTCCTCCAATGGGTCTCGTTATTATAATTAATTATTGGATGACTATACACATTATTTATGGACATTTCCCTTGGCTAGCAAGTCACAAGTTTTTCCTACCTTTGTCACTTTCTATAATCTTGTCAAAACACAATTTAATAAATCCATAAAATGTCTCCAATGTGACAACGGCACCGAATATCACAACTCGTCGTTTGATCAATTTTGTAAAAATAATGGTATGCTTTTCCGATTTTCGTGTCCATACACGTCGAGTCAAAATGGAAA
>JBCNJP010001568.1:0-25000 GCA_039602395.1 Deinandra increscens subsp. villosa | reverse complement strand
GTTATAGAATTATTGAATTTTGTTTTGTTAGGTTCTTTCTGGTATCTGTTTATGTGGCTGAAATTAGAATATTTAATATAGAATTTTTTTTTATTTTGTGTCTTTTATGTTCTTAAACAAATGTTTGGTTTGTTTAATGCCTTATTTGCTATTGCAGGTGTTACATTGTTTCGGTGTTGCTTCGTTCTGTTCAGGTTCGCTGCTTTTTACTATACCTTTTCCTCGAGTTAATGTAGTTCCTGAGTTTTTGCTATGGATTTACTGTTGTTGCCTTCCTTTCTACATAGTTTAAGACCTCAATAATCTAAGAATCCTGTTTATGTTCGTATTTATTTTACAATTTTTTTGAGCTTTAGTGTTCTATCTGTCTATTTCTTATTTCATTATTAGGCCAGATGCATCTAATTATATGTGTGTTTCTTACTCAATTAAAAACAAGATTGGACTAAGATCTTTTTTAGTATTAACAACTCAATATTGTCTTCAAAGTCAAATGAAATGGCTATCCCTGGAAAAACAAAATCCTAATAGGATGGCTTTCAGTCGTGTGCATAACTTTCCTTTAGACTGTAACTACTGAAGTTGTGTGGCAGGTTGTGTATATGAGACTACTTTCTGTATGCTCTAGGTTTTCTCTCAAGTTTTCTGTTTTATAGAGCATGGTATGAGCAATTGGTTTCTGAATTTTAAGTAAGGTGCCATGATTTGTCAAGCATCTTTCTGTAGCATGTTCGTTGAAGCACTCTTTGTAGAGGCTAGATTATGAGGCTTGTAATATTAAATTAGTTAGGCTGGGCTTAGTGGGTTTATTTAGATTAGTAAACTAGTTTGGTTGGGTTTACTATTGGGCTTGGGTTTATGATTAGGGTTTAAGAGCCCAATAGTAAACTCATGGGATGGCTATATAAACCCCATGAGTTCACTATTCAAAGGGTTGGCTGTTTACGATCTAGAGAGAGCTTAGAGGTGTTTACGATCCATTGGAGATTACGATCGTAAACCCGAGAGACAGAGTTTACAATTTGTGTATTTGTACCCGACAAGTTTTCTTGTGTGCAAAGATCAAGTTTGTTATTGTTTAATCATCGTTTTCTTGTGTTCTCTTCATCTCTATTCTTGAATCAATCACATACGAGGATTCCGCACTCGTTTGTGATAGAATATCGTGATTAGTTGTTAATCTCGGACCTACAATTGGTATCAGAGCCAAGAATCATAGATTCGAGGTTCTCACGATATTGGATTCAAGCTTTTTCCAAAAAAAAAAAAAATTTTAAGATTTGAAGATTTGAAAATTTGAAGATTTGAAGATTTGAAGATTTAAAGATTTGAAGATTTGAAGATTTAAAGATTTGAAGATTTGAAGATTTGAAGATTTGAAGATTTGAAGATTTGAAGATTTGAAGATTTGAAGATTTGAAGATTTGAAGATTTGAAGATTTGAAGATTTGAAGGTTTATGATCAAGGCTTGAAGGTTTGAAGGTTTATGATCAAGGCTTGAAGATTTGAAGGTTTATGATCAAGGCTTGAAGATATGAATGTTTATGATCAAGATTTGAAGGTTTAAGATCCAACACAATCATAAACTGAGTTTACTATCGGAGTTTATGATTGAGATTCCGATTCTGAGTTTATGACTGGTGTTTATGACTGAAGGTGATTACGATCGTAAACAGGTGATTACGATCATAAACAGGTGATTACGATCGTAAACAGGGATTACGATCGTAAACAGGGATTACGATCGTAAACAGGGATTACGATCGTAAACAGGGATTACGATCGTAAACAGGGTTGGTTTTGCGGCAAAAAGTCACTATTTCACACCTTCACGAAAACGGACGTAACTTTTGACTCGTTTGGAGTTAGAAGCTCAAATTTTAACACGACGTTCGTGACAACAAGCCCCAGATTTACCCCCGACTAACGTCCAGGGAGCTCGTTTTGACCCCCAAATTCCACTCCGAAGGCCTCCGTTTTTCAGTTTTAAGTTTTTAACACTATTCTTTGAATAGTACTTTTGCCGAGTTTGCCGTTCTTGCCGATTTTTCAAGATTTTCAGAAGCTGCTTACCTAAAGTAAGAAAATGAGTTCAGTGGTTGAAGAAAAGAATATACTTGAGGACGAAGATGCTGAGATATGCCCCAATCCTACTTGTGCTCGGATAATTCCTGAACTTAGACAAATGTGTAAAAATCTTCAGTCAGAATTGTTTGAGACAAAATGCGAGAGGAGTTCATTTAAGGGTAGATGGCAAAAGAATGAAGAAAAAGTTAAAGCCCAGAAATTAGATATAGCAAAATATAAGAACCTTGCAACTGAGAACGCCTATTTGTATGACAACGCTAAGTTAGAGATAGCTGAGCTAAGTAAGCAGATAGATGACCTGAAGCATAAGAACAATGAGATGCAGGTTAAGCTTGATATGAATCAAATGAGGAGCAAAAGAATGCTTGATGCTGGAAAGGAATTGTCACATGCTGTTGTGACTGGTCAAGTTGGGAAACACACACCTGGATTTGGATCAGAAAAGACTGATAAGGCCTTGGCTGCAAACAGCATTATTCCTCCACCAGTTCCCAGAGACATTATAGGAATACTTCTTAGTGAGGATCAAGTTGAACGAACCAAGTCAGATTATAAAGAAGCTGCTCCTCCTATTGATAGTGTCTTGGTTGGAACTACACCATTGACTCAAGAGGAAATAGACAATGAGGCAAACATGACATATGGTGAAGGGAGAATAGAGGACGTATCAAGAGATGATGCTGAGTGCCAGGAGTATAACAGATGTCATAATTCCAAGTCTGATGATGTTGGGGTAGAGTTGAAACCATACCCTAAAATTGAAACCCCATGCTTGAAAGTAATTGACGAAGTCAAAAGGGAAAAGGTGATCTTGACGACACGGCCTGGGGGGAAGATCTTTATGACATCTGGATCTATGTTTGACCAAGAACCAGATGTTGGGTATGACTTACCATCCTTCTCCTCCAAGTTCAAGGGAATAACTGATGGAGTGATCGGTGAAGCTAAAGTTGAGAAGCCAAAGATCACCATCAAGCATCCGAGTGTGAAGCCAACAACTGTGGTGAAGAATGATAAGATGAAAAGTGTGGCTGTGTCTCCCATTTCTTCAGTTGCTTCATGCAGTTGTAAGTGCAGTTGCAAGAATGGTGCTTCTTCATCAGGAAATCCAGAGAGCACAAAGACGATGAGGACAGATTCTACTCAGGCTTCAAGGAACCTGCAGAAAGTCAAATCTGAAGCAGCAGTCAAAGCAAAGAAGCAGACACAAGGCAAACCAGCTCCATATCAGCCACCAAAGACGAATGGGTACACGTCTGACTTCTATCTAAAGAAGCAGAATTGCTTTAACTGTGGCATTGCTGGTCATATTGCTAGAAACTGTCTTTATCGCCCCTATGAACCCTATTTTCCAAAAAGTCAAAGGGTTTCATCTCAGGAGTCTATAAAGTCTAAGCCGATGATGGTGCAGAAACCTAAGGCAATGAAGACTGTTACTCCTAAGGTTAAACCCTCTGATCAACATTGGGGTGCTGCCAAAGCTGAAAGAAACTCTTTAAACCAAAACAACAGCTTTCCAAGTTACCAAAATTTTCAGAAAAAGGTGATGAAACCATTTTCAAAACAACCAAAGTCTGAAAAACCCAAGGTTACCCCTCCCAAGGTAACTAAAATTGTTTTGAAAAATGATTCTAAAACGAAGAAGGTTGAAATACCTAAAGTCACAACTCCAAAAGTGACTAAAACAAATGTTAAATCACTTGGAACTTGGAAACCAAAAATCAAGGCAGCTCCATCACAACTTCCTGATTTTTCAAAAGGAATGTTCTTAAAAGAAGTTTCATTCATTGATTCCTCAGGTGTACCTAGAAATACAATGGCCTGGGTACCAATGGCTAACTAATCTCTCACTCTGTGCAGGAACGATCATGGAGGATTATCACTAACGTTTTTATTACTAATTTGTTTGTTGATAAGTGATTGTTCCAGGCACAGTTTAGGAGACGTATCTTCATGTCATGTCAAGTAATCTATAAATGGAAGGTATGTCTTATTGAGAGGTAAAAGGTAAAATTCAGCACGAAAGGTACTGTTCTTAACTTGGTTGTGTGAATGAAGCGGCAAAGGGTGTTTTGAGTCAAACCAAATTTCCTAAAATTTTTACTTGGTGATTGATTATGTGTTTGACTTCAAATGCAATGAAGTGTGCATGTCATGAAACCCAATTTACTAAATTTTTTTTAAATTAATACTTTGAAAGTTAGCTTGGCCAGATATCTTCAAAATTTTGTGTTTTGTTCTTTTAAGTGTGTTTGTGTGTTTCATTTTTTATTTAAAAAAAATCTGAAAAATGATGTTCACAAGATTGTGACATTAAAAATCAAAAAGCAAGGGGAAGAAATGTAAAGATGAAGAAAAAGTTGACCCCTCAAAAATAGTGTGCTTTTCAATTTTTAATTATTTGTGTCTTATTTTTGAGAAGTTTAGGGGATGTAAAATGAATGACCGGGTTGGAGATGGCTGACACGCGTAAGGCGGAAGTGAAAGGCAAGCTCCACGGTGATATGCTCGGTAGGCTCGACCTAAACTTATGACCTCCAATGAAAGTACAGTGAACTTAAAAGATATATATGTTTAGCTTCCCATCCTAGGTTGCATGGTTTAAAAGACTGAGTCCCGACAAAAATGGGTTGAGAGTGGTAATTACCTAGTATTCACTCTCTCACACGCCATGTCTCTGCTGTCATGACTACACCACACAATAAAAAGAAAAGAAAAAGAAATTGAAAAAAAAATGAAAAATAAATGAAAAAGAAAAGAAAATGAAAAATAATCACTCAGTTGGTCTTCTTTGCGTGCTTAGCGGCCGACCTGATCACCAACTGATGGTTAATGAAAATAAGTGGTAGTCATAGCCGTGGTGCATGGTTCCTTAAGTTGGGGGTTTGTGAATCCTCAATAAACTCTGAGGTTGGGTAGGTTTTGCTGTGTACGCTTGGGTGTGGGGACAATTAAACATGACGGTAATAATGTACTATATTAAGCATGACGCATTCGGTTGGGATTAAACGGGTTTGAGTTTAAAGCGGACAAACATACCGGCAATCACCTGGACTAGTTAAGTAACTGAAGCTGAAAAGGGTTCCTCAGTCAGATTCATATGGTTTGATCCCTTGTAAACTTTCTCATGTTTGATATTGGTAAGTATTTGTTTGTTTTTATCTTTCGTGTGTGAGTCGTTAAGTTCTTTTTGGTGTGTTTTCGTCTTGGCCAGGTTGATTTGAGAAGTCAAAATGTGTTTTTCATGGGTTTTAATGCATGACAATATGCCCCCGACAGATCTTGCCAAATTTTTAGGGGAAGGAGTATGGGATAATAAGTATTATCCGAAGGGAACTCGAGGATGATACTTATTATCTAATGGAAAAGACTTCCTCCGTCAGATCTTGACAAATTTTTAGGGGAAGGAGGGAGGATAATAAGTATTATCCGAAAAGACTTCCATAATACATAGTATCTGAAGGGAACTCGAAGATAATATGTATTATCTCAGGGGAAGTCCTTAGCTGAGGGGAAGTAATCAGCTAAGGGGAAGTCTTTAGAGGTCTTTGGGTTCAGGGGAAGTTTTATAGAAAACCCATAATCTATATTAGGGTTTTTGGTTAAAATTATGTTAATTTGAATCAACTGAACAGATGATAATTACCTCCTAACCCAAAGACCAGTCATCACATGTCTGGTAGTGTATATTTTTTCAAATGTGTGTCAGACAGGTTGATGATAGAAAGATGTTGCTGCTGCTCAAGTTAAAGAACCAACCGGACAAGACTTCCATCTGAAAAGCAACTGTTCAGGGGAAGTTGTTGGTATCTTTACAAGTATCCAAAAGCTTCAAAAGTTTTTCAAAGAAAATGCTCACAAGTTTAGGGGAAGCTGAAGATTTCAAGTCAATCTTTGAAAAAGAAAGTGATGCAGAGAGCAGTCAGAGATCATGAAGATCCAAGTTCAACAATCAAGTTCTTCACAGTTAGGGGTTTTCAAAATTTAACCTCTAATTGTTTTGGAGATTCAAGACAGTTACCGAAGATACAGCAAGAACCAGTTCTTTCAAGAAGCAAGTCAATGAGAGTCCTCCATTTCATTGCTTGTTCATTTCAAGAAGTTCAAGCTGATGCTGATCAAGAGGAAGTCCCAAGTGCCCGTCATGAAACCCATTGAAGATTTCTGCGGAAAGAATCTTCATCAGCATCTATGCCAGCCAGTCAAGAAGAAGTTTTTCAAAGATCGAAGACTTTTAATATCACAAGCCTAGGGGAAGATTGTAGAGGCTAGATTATGAGGCTTGTAATATTAAATTAGTTAGGCTGGGCTTAGTGGGTTTATTTAGATTAGTAAACTAGTTTGGTTGGGTTTACTATTGGGCTTGGGTTTATGATTAGGGTTTAAGAGCCCAATAGTAAACTCATGGGATGGCTATATAAACCCCATGAGTTCACTATTCAAAGGGTTGGCTGTTTACGATCTAGAGAGAGCTTAGAGGTGTTTACGATCCATTGGAGATTACGATCGTAAACCCGAGAGACAGAGTTTACAATTTGTGTATTTGTACCCGACAAGTTTTCTTGTGTGCAAAGATCAAGTTTGTTATTGTTTAATCATCGTTTTCTTGTGTTCTCTTCATCTCTATTCTTGAATCAATCACATACGAGGATTCCGCACTCGTTTGTGATAGAATATCGTGATTAGTTGTTAATCTCGGACCTACACTCTTTGTTATTTTACTTTTATTACATTATTTGATATCTCTCAGTCCATCATGTTTTTACTGTCTTCTTCTTTTGTGTATGCAAGGTGGTGTCTACTTTAGATTTGCTTGCATCCAATAATTATTGAGGTTTATTTACCGCATGATTCCAAGTATTGGTCATTGATTTGTTATGCTTATATATATCTGATTATGAGGCCAGCTGGATCAATTGTTTCTGATAATTATATATGTTTTCAATGTTATTCTTGCGCTGTTTATATTGTTAATTGCATCCAACAGCTGCATTAGGTTCTAACCTCCAAATACTAAAATCTTAGTCAATGGTGTTGTCCTAATGAGAATTGCATAACCTAATGAGAATTATATGTTATGCAAAAGAAATTACTAGGATTTAGTGTACGAGATAGAAGCCCTGCACTTCGCTTGAGACATTCTAACGTGAAGTTTGAAAACTATTAAATGTACCAAAGAATAAAACAAATTAGGGTTACAATTTAGCCATTCATAAGACAATAGACAAGATTGCATTCTCTTTATCTTTATTAGACTTTCAATGTTAATATTTCTCTTTATTTTAGAAGTGCAGAAAACTGTGTTACTGTTTGGTTGTTAGTAGTTCAAAACTTTGTAAAAAGGAGATTATAGTTATGCAAATTTTTTAGAAGCACAACAAAAAAAATGCCATTTAGTGGCATAAATTTCTAGTGGCATTTAGGTTTTGTGCCACTAATTTAGGGTTTTAGTATAGTTTTAGTGGCATTTAGTTTTTATGCCATTAATATAGGTTTTAATGGCACTTTAATTGTGCCACAGTAGCTTACTTATCCTTTTGTGGCTTTTAAGATATACCACTAAAAATATTTTTTCTTAAAAATTAACTTTTTATTAACCTAGCGGAATCAAAAATCTAATAAAAATGAACTTCAGCGCCAAATCCTCCCAAAAATCATAAGAATCCCTCCAAAACGCATCGCCTAATCCTCCCAAAATCATAAGAATCCCTCCAAAACGCGTCTGGAACCAAAATCTCTCCAATGGCGGCTCCATATCCTTGCAGTTGTTCCTTCGTTTTCCACTGCCATAGCCGGCAACCTCGGATCGGAATGAAATCTGGCCGTCAATCGAAGAATTTCAACTTTTTAGCAACGACAAATCAAACTCAAGCTCGGTGGCATCCAGATTTGCAGCTTGCGATTTGTTCCACAAAGGAGGTCGCCCGTTCGTTAGTATGTACGCGGAGGTCAGATCCCTATCATTATTTCCATATTAAAGCCCTAATTCTGTATGTTTCTGTAATTATACTTTATTCAGTTTTGTAGCCCTGAGAGTTTGAAGCATGCTTATATAATTTCGGCGTGATTTTTAATTATTATTATTTTATGCCTTTTGCTTCTCTGTTTAGCAAGCCCAAGCAATCTATTCATGTGGCTTGAAAAGCTAGTGAAATGGTAGGGTTTGCTATGCTAATGGTTCTATAAATTGGACAATTTAGGATGTTGTATAGAAATTTTAGTGTGTTTCTTGAATGCAGGCGTCTATTTATGGGGTTCAGGTGGTTCCTTTGGCTGGGATGCCTTTTCTTTTTTTTAGGTTAAACACTAGTGGTGGCAAAATTGTGGTCTTAATGCTGAATATTCTGATGGTATTTCGTTATTTTAACTAAGATTCACAGGAGTTGTAGAAATGTATTGTTGGCATGATCATGCTATTTGTTGAATCATTGCAAAATGTTAGTTTCTGTTTAGTTTTCTTTTTTATATTCTATCACTTGTGATGCTCAAGTTCTCGCATGAAAGAACATTTAGTTGACATTAGAAGCTTCAAAAGTAGTTATGTACTTATGTTAAATTATAGATACCAGTTGATGTGATGTCGGGACCACATGGGCGTTTTAACTCTTAGACCATATTTTCTTGGCGGGTTCTTTTTGTAGTCTTGTTGAATGGTTATAGCTGTAGTGACTCTTGCTAGTATTATGAGTCATATCCAAACAGTTTCTATTTGCTAACAAGTCATGTGTGTACATATTCTCTTGCATTGCTTTCTTGCGGGACTAAGAGGTTTGTATCAATGACATTTTACGTTAAGCTTATCATCTTATATATAGGCGTCATTTCTAAGCACCCTTACATATCTGATATAAATAATTACATCTTTACTTTTGTGGGTAGTGGTGTGATTGCAGTTCCCTTTTGTTGACCACTTATCATTGATTTATTTTTTGAAGGTTGTTGGGATCTACCCAATGTCCCAACCTATTTTTTTTAAAGAAAGGTTTTGCTTTACAAAACTATTTATCATTGATTTCTATATCGGTGTCCAACAATTTGTGAATGGATCTATTTCCCAGTCTTAGGTTAATTAATTAAAGTGGTGTAAGGTCTTAGTCTGGACTATTAGTTTGTTTTTATGGAATCTAGTTGTTGTTCTTGCTTGATTAGTTTTTTTTTATTTTTTTTATTTTTTATTGGCATTGTCATTGGTAACTTGAGGGTTAACATTTTCTTGATTATGATGAATTTGCCTGAGTTTTCTTTTAAATGTCTTCTTGATTACACTAGTCAAAATGTTTAGTGCTCTTTTGGTTGATTTTTATATTAGTTATGAAAAACGAAGCATGTATGATGATATTCTTTTTGGTTATCCAATCTGGTTTATAATATTTTCTTGTTGCAGATAAAGCATATGGATGAATTTTCTTTGAATTTTCTAGATTTTATTGGTTTTATGCTACTCTTGTTTATTTCTAATTTAGTTAAACCTATCATGCATTCATCGGATCCGAGCTAAAGTCTTTGTTTATTGTGGTACAACCAGGATTATGTCCCAACGGTGTTTGATAATTTCAACTCCAATTTGGTCGTCAATGGCAGCACGATTAATCTAGGCTTGTAGGACACAGCCGGTAACCTTTTGAAAATGTTTATTCACATAACTTCATAATATCTGTTTTATACATTGATCATGTGTTGTACGAAACAGGACAGGTGGATTATAATCGATTTAGACCGTTGAGTTATCATGGGGCTGATTTTTCATTTTGGCATTTTTTCTCATTTGCAAAGGCAGCTATGAAAACGTCTGCAAGAAGGTGAAATCTTGTTGTTAAATATTTATTTAATTTCTAAAATGTCTGATTATTTGGAGTTATAATCGTCGGATTCCTTTCAGTTTTTATGTTTTTAGTGGATCCCAGAATTGAAGCATTACGCCCCTGGTGTCCCAATCGTTATTGTTACTTTGTTAGGATGAAACTTGGTGAGTTATTTCACAATCATAAAATTTGTTATTTTGATCATGAGATATGATTCAAGAAGCTAAAAGTTAAGCTACAAGATTGTATTTTTTATTTTGACATGTAATGAGATATTGCTTCAAGCATATATATATTTTTTAATGGATTGCAAATATTTGGGATGACGATCAGTTCTTTGCAGATCACAGTGGGGCAACTCCCAATACTAATGCTCAGGTGCTAAAATCATACCCAAAATTCGTATAACTTTCGACCCTTAACTTAATGGGTCAACCTCATTCTCCACCTCAACATAAAAGCTTAAGTTTTAACTAATGGGGAACAATAAATCTTGTAACTTTTTACAGGGAGAGGACTTAAAGAAAACAAATGAAGCTCCTGAGTACGTTGAATGTAGTTCAAAAACACAGTTGGTGAGTTCCATCTTGTTTCTTTCTTTTTTATTAGAAGATTTGTTATGCTAAACAAAGTTTTTTTCCTTTGTTTTTTTCAGAATGTGAAGCAAGTTTTTGATGCTTCTATCAAAGTTGTTCAGCAGCCTCCAAAGGTGAACAAACAGAAAGGAGGAAAGGGCTAAAAGGCGTGCTCAATAATATGATCAAGAATGAGTTGTATTTCACAGTTCTTCAACCCTTAATGCTTCTATCAAAGTTGTTCTGCAGCCTCCAAAGGTGAAGAAACAGAAAGGAGGAAAGGGCTAAAAGGCGTGCTCAATAATATGATCAAGAATGAGTTGTATTTCACAGTTCTTCAACCCTTATTAGTACTCATTTAAATGCATTTTCATATGTCTATTAATTTATTTGGATTTTTGATCATTTTAAGTACTTGAAGATGGTGGATCAGATGTATTTCGGAAGCAAAGCAGGAGAGTTTGTCACAAGGTAATTTATTCTTATGCACATATGAAATGTTAAGTTACAGCTCAATGAACATGATATTCATCTTCATACAGATTTTCATACACTTTTTACATCATAGCAAATCCATGCACTTCTCATGTCACTCAGTTATACTAGAATAGAAATCAAGACGGTGTACACCCTTGAATCCTGGGATAGAAGTCTCCTTGTATTGGTTCAGGTTCTGTGACTATAAAAGATTTCAGTGTCAAGAGGAATTTTATGCTGATGTTTTTCCTTGCACCTCAGGAAAAGGGATACTTAACCTTCCAAGCACATAAATGTAAACAAACTAGATTTTAAAAGGTGTATTTGAGTTGGCTTGGGATGAGGGACATTAGGTATTAAATGGGTCTGCAACAATGCTTTCCTATAGAAGGTCAAATTTGTGCCTTCTTAATTTTTACCTAGATTATCAATATAATGTTGTGGCACACCTTTTTATAACCATTATTTCCATACGTCGTGAACAGGTGATAATGTTGGAGAAAAATTTGATAATCAACTTTATGAAGGACACAAAGTGATTTGCCCATGGAGAGGAAATAGCCATGCTGAAAGCTTAGTGTAGTTCCATCCAACTCCGCCATCAGCCCTGATTGGCAGTTATAAGGACCGGTGTGACGGATTGTTCCAATTTCTCTGCCTACCAATTGTGGCTACTTCCACACTTAACCAAATGAGAGTCTCTAGAGGGCCTGAAGTTGACCACTTTTTGGATCTGTCCTGTACTTCTGCTGCTGCAGGGGAATCGGGTTCTATGGCAGACATAGCATCTAGTTCAGATAACAAAGAAGAGGTGTCATGTATATATTGTCGCGTAAGATACAAGTATCTCTTACATTGGATGGACCGTACGGGTTGGGTAACAGGTAAAACCAGGTCAATAAATGATATCTTTCACTTTATGGAGGAGCAACCAATTCATCATCATCTTCCTGTTGCTTATTTGACCCAGAATGATATTGTATCTAAAATGAATGCCTAGACTGTACTCCAGGAATAAGGTATTGTGGTTTTGTTTAACTTCTCATTGACTATCATCATAGTTTATGTTACCTTTAAACTTTGATATCAGTTTTGTTAACCTTTAATGTTAATTTTGTTGGCAGGTTTTAAGAAGGGTTAAAAGTTGTAGAGAGGTTTAAATCAAGCCCTATAGAGATATCAAAGTCTTAAAACCACTTTAAGAGGTATCTTTGTTTCCTTACCTTTATATTTTGTTTTCATTTTTTTTGTTTGTATAAGTACAACTTTGGTATAAAAATGCTATAAAAAAGGACATAAAGCATATCTATGACCTGACCTTAAACCTCTTGAATATCTATGACCTGACCTTAATTAATTCATTAATTTTTGTATTCAAGGTTAGAATGAAACACAACTCTGACCTGTTTCCATTCCAGTAACCTTTAAATTTAGTATTTGTTAATGTTTTCGATATGGATTTGGTAGAGTCATTTAAATATTTGATGGGGGTTTTTTGGGTTTTTTTTTAAAGTTTAATATTGTATGCATGTTTGTTTATGTGTTGCAGGGAATCAATGTTAGGTTAAGACTAATAGGAACTAGAGTAAGTTGATTAGCTTACTAGAGTAAGTTGATTAGCTACAAGCTGCAACATTTACTAGATAATTTAAAGTGTTGATTTATGATTCCATTCCTGATGCAACTGAAATCAATTGTAAGTTAGTTAGAGATGCTCACATAGGGTTGGTATCTTTAAATTTAGGTTTATAACTTTTCTTTGTTCTTAATTAAATAAATATATTACTATTCCACACTTCATTATTTTAGATGACACACCTTCATTTTAACCCTGCTATACAATTCTACTATAAAATGACATAATAATTATAGGAGTGGAAATTTAATTTGTACTAATGCTTGTTTTTTATATGGTTGATGATGATAGGGTGGAACGCGGATGTAACGAGAAGTTTTAAAGCTATATTTTGATGGTTGATGATGACAAGATGGCTATCTTTGAAAGTTAAAACTATTTTTGTAAACATTTGAAAATTGAGATGTTTAAGTGTTTAAATTACTTGTGTAAACATTTTAGATTTACATTTACAATTTAATCATCTTGTAGAATTTTATTTTATATTTTATATTGTAAATAATGTGATTTTTGTTGCAAGATGTCATTATAATAATATATATATATTTGTGTGACTATAATAATCCTTTAGTGACAAAAAATAAGTGCCACTAAACTACCATAGATATATAAGTAGAATAACTTGTTAGTGGCACAAAACATTTGCCACAATAGTCTTTTTATCTTATTGTGGCAGAAAATAAAGTGCCACTAAAAGTTAAAAAGTTTGTGTGGCACATTGAAAATGTGCCACTAAAAGGCTTTAGTGTCACCACTTTTAGTGGCACATCTTTTTTGTGCCACACATTCCTAAAATTGGTTTTAGTGGCATTTTTTTTGGGCTATTAGTGGCACTTTTTGTGTGCCACTAAATGACATTTTTTTTGTAGTGAAGGTCATTAACCTGACGTCAGATAATAGCAATTAAATAAAATATAATGAGAACATTATATTTATATAAATGACTTTAGTACGAAGCCGAAAACGATTTAATTTACTAACGCGAAAACCAGTTAATTAACGTAAACCAAAACAACAGGATTTGACAATCACCAAACGCGCAAACACCAAAAACACGTTAAACAAAATGCGACATAATCATAAATATATAAACGATTAAATCTAAACTAATAACAAGTTTAGATATACCTGAGCGGTGATTCAAACAAACGCTTGAGACACCGAAAGTCAACGGGTGACGCTAGGGTTTTCGCAGGGCGTGATTCGTCTGACGAATCTGACTTTCCTCGCGGATACAGATTTACTACGCGGTGACTCTGGCACCGGGAAAATCTCGTACGTCGGATCGGGCGCGAACTAAGGTTTGCGGACAACGAGCGAACACACCACACGGTGGTGGTTCACGACGGGGTGTGTCGGCGGTGGGAACCGGCGACGACGAGGGGCGGCGGCGGATGTGCGACGGGTGCGGCAGCTGCGGTTGCAGCTCACGGCTAGAGCTCGGTGACAGCCAGCGGCGGTGGTGCGGCAACGGCGGCGGCGGAGGAGAGCGCGGCGGACTGCGGCGGCGGAGGGCGCGCGACGGCAGCTGGGAAGCGGCGGTCGGCGGCGGGGGCGACGGGGCAGCAGCGGTGGCGGACTCCGGGAGGCGGCACGGCGGTGATTATGGGATTAGGGTTCTCACGGATCGTCGGGAACAAGAGAGGGGGCGGCGGCGGCGTAGGTGCCGTCGGCGTCGGATTCGGAAGGGAGGAGAAAGGGGGGCCGAAAATTCTCTCTAGGAGGATTAGGGTTCGCCTCCCTTAATCAGTTATATTTATAACTGATTAAGTTTCCGATTAGTCCCTTGATTTTATTTAATCCTTAATCGAACCACTCAATTTGTGAGATTAACATTTAATCCCTCAAATTATTGTCTCTTGCCGAGACTCAACGAATATTAGTCAAATACTAATTCGTCAATCGTCGTTTAAGACGTAAATGATATTTAACGTCTTTTGTCGCTTAATTAATCTTAATGATTAATAATAATTAACTAATTAATTATTTATCTATTAAACCCGTTAATAAACAAATAATTAATTCTTCTACGAATTTTCCGGTTATAAAAGTAAGCGGACTTTAAATACCCGTTGCCTCCGGTGTAACTCTTACGGGTCTTAACCGGGTCGGGTACTTGATTTAGTCGGGTCTGGACACCTAAATCCAACAGTCTCCCACTTGGATTGAGCGCGACTATTAATCAAGATACAGTCAGAGGTGCTCTAGCTACACGTGGCTGTCCCAACCAGTCATGACACTTCAAGTCAAAACAACCAAGGCATATCAATAAACTTGTGATATAGTTTGGACTTATGGTATTTGTAAAGTCATCGGATCCTTTCTGTATGAGACATCAATCGAACCAGAGACATGGATCTATTCATTCTCTTCCGTGTTCGATCATTGTATTTCTCATTTTGCTGTTCGAAGTGGTCCAATCAAACACACAGTAAGTTTGGGTAAGGCCTTACACTTAACACTTGGAACTAACGAGAGGGCCCACGATGTCAAACTGTTGCACTATTAATGCAAGAGCACAGAATCCCATATTGATTACATACAGCTCCCACTAAGCTTCAGATCCATTCCCAAAAGTGACCGTTATGGCTGGCAGTTACGCGACAGCGTTAAGCTACAATCAAATAATGTTCTTTTGCAGACAGGATGTCGCTCATGTATCTCAGGTCAAAGGATACCGTTGAGTATACCATCAATCAGATTTGTCTTATGATTGGATCCATGAAGACACTCTGATGCGAGTTACGTCATGACGTCATTCTCTAATGAGGCCTTGTGAGTCTGGAAGTCAACACCTTGAGTCCAGAGTCAGAATAGTCTTGCTTCAGGTGTTGCTCCCGCAATGTCTGATCGACTACGGACCTTTAGAATATTAACGAAATATTCATGGATAATAAAACGTATAAAATTCGAACGCGTTACGCAGAATTCAGACTCTCGTCTAACAGCTTAGATGAGGTCGAATGATATGGTGCAAACGATAGTGTTCAACATCCAACACTAAAATTGAATATCGATGCGATGCAGAATTCACGTACTACGCAGTAGTGTAATTTCGTTGATCTAACACGATCATTGAAAAATTATGAATTCGCTACCATGTCCTCGTGTTTTGTTTTAGGATTTCCTAATGTTAGTTGTTTCCTAAGATTCTTGTTTGTTTTGAACAATGAGTCTTCTTAAGTGAATCGAACTTGTGATAATGAAGTGCTCTTGGTAAGCTCATGTATGACTGTGTTATCACTTGAGCACATTAACCGACTATTTACAGAGTCGAATTGACCCTTTGAATGTTTTATGGCATTCTTAGTTCAGATTCAATTAAGGTGGCTATTAATGTTCAACGAGTATAATTGATACTCTTGTTAATGAACATGTAATCCCTTTCATCAGTGTCTAGTAGTGATGATGTGATTTTCCATCTATGGTTATGGCGTAACACTTTACGGCAACATTCTATGCAATATCTAAGTATTGAATTTCCTTTTCGCATCATATTTAGTATGATTCGAATCGTTTCAAGAGATTGGTCGTGTTAATGGTTGCTCAGCCATATTTTGATCAATACTTAATTTAATCTTGAATCTTATAATCAATTGAGGTGTCATTTAAAATTTTAATCCAGTAAATTTAAATGATCTTTAGATCGGCACTTGATCGTTATTCCGGTAAGGATCTATAGCGATGCTCCCACTTGCTTGAGGCAGATTGACATTCCTATCTTCATCCTTCTTTCAAACCGTTTGGATACTAATTTACACGAAGAAAACGTGGCAATCAATTTTCGTTTTCAAGAACGAAATTGTTCGATGTCGTAGCATGTGGTACGGTAATCGAATGCTTAATATCCAGATGTTATGACTTACTCATAAGTTCAAAGACGATTGACAAAGTCATTTCAGAGTTTGATAGCACGGAGATGCTTTCGTCTATGATTGTTTGAAAGTATCTCGTGATGATCGAGATGATGATTTATTCTATCGGACTCTCGGGGCCGACATTAGAGGATGTTTCCCTTATTCAGGTAAGGTTAACATACAAACTCTAATCGGAATGTCAACATGTTTCGCTAAGCAACAATCCATTGTTGGTGAAACATTGCTCATCTGGCTCGTCTCGTTTAGATGCGAGAGTTGCTTTACATAGTCCAGTGACTTATCAGAGTCACCTTTCTTTAGATATTTAAAGATCTTAGCTTTGGACATGTAATTACTAAATTCCATTTTCGCAAGATACAGGTCTTGGGATTGGAAGTTAGTTATGCAAGTGATGTGTGAAGGGGCGTTATGGTTACAAAATGTCAAGGGCTTTGTTGTGGCAAGTTATTAGTCTTTGTGTTTATCGGTTTCAAGATGAAACTGTGAGTCGTTGTACTAAACATTTTAGTGCATGTCGGACTCAAATACACGTGAGTACAACAAGTGTAGTCTAAGACTTCCAAGATGTGTGTAGGTATGCACATGTATATGTAATGGTAATGTGCACCAGAATTGGTGTGACCATTCTACAATGTTATAATCAACAAGTGATTAATCCTGTAGTAGTTTAGTTGGTGATTCGAACTTATATGAGCAAACGTCTGCTTGAAGCAGAGGATTTATATGTTCATATGGTTGTAGATCGAAACGGCGATCTTCAATCGGTTCGACTTGATTTAATATTGTTGACGTCGGATGGTTCAAAGACATAAGACTTTATGAATTACCGTTACATTGTGCGTTTTCTCGCAGTAGGTACGATAGACGCTTAAGGCATTATGGCATTGATGGCATATGATAATTAAAGAGTTATCATGTCGCCTTTAAGCTAGCCTTGATTAAATCAAGTGCACCAGGTTATAAGGTATGTTGTTCTGGGATTTTGAACTTAATCTAATAAAAGTTGAATCAAAAATAAAGTAGATTAAAAACCAATAATGTATGTTTCGAAAATCAACCATTGTCAAAACATGTCATAATCAAAATCCAAGGAAAGCATTTGTTCATCCTGGAAAACAGCCAGGGAAACCAAACAAAACAAGTTGTTTTAAACACCAAGAATTGTTTTAAATGAAAACTCAAAGGACACGAACTTTATTCAAGTGCGATAATCGCAGGGCAGTTCAGTGTCGTCTTGGTATGCTTCCTATCAGCTTCATGCACCTACAAAATGTAAAGTATGTCAAACATATATTTTGTAGGAATAAGTGGAGCATCATACAACATGAACTTATGTGTATACCTGAGGAATTACCCGTCTGGGCTTTTCCACTCTTCACCTTGGCAAGATATTCTGGGCAGTTTCTTTTCCAGTGCCCCATCTTGTGGCATTCAAAACACTCGCGTTGTTCAGGCGGCGGTGTTTTGGTTGCCTTAGGCTTGCCTTTCTAGGAGCTTCCAGACGCTCTGGTGACAGCTGCCTTGCCTTTCTTCTTGTTCCCACGCCTACCCTTCTTGACCTCGGGCTTCTTGATGCCTCCTGATCGGATTACGAGTACATCGGGTGCCTTGCCGTTAACAAAATTAACTTCAGCGGTCTTAAGCATACCGTGAAGTTCAGTCACTGTCTTTACCATGCTATGCATGTTAAAGTTTACCCGGAAAGGGGTAAAGGCACTGGACAGTGAGTGTAGAATCAGGTCAGTCGCCATTTCGGCGGGGATGACGTAATTCAGTTTTGCTAAACGGTCGATGTAACCCTTCATCTTCAGGACATAAGGGCTGACGAGAGCGCCTTCCGCCATGCGACAGCTAATGAGTGTCACAACGGTGTCATAGCGCTCCCGTCGGGCCTGAGTTTCAAACATGCCCCTCAGATCACCGATCATCTGAAAAGCTGTCCTGTCAACTGTTATACCCTAAATCTTCGGCTGGTAATCCAGGGTACAGGTATGACCTAGGAATCGTATGACCCTGAATTTGGCAGGTAATGTTTGGTGACCCTGATTGTGATGACCCAGGATGTCGACTTTATACAGGGAAGTTTACATTCATTTTATTCTATGTTAATATGATTTAAAATGTGCATAATCCAGGGTTACCCTTATTTTACAGATGACCCGACATAAGGAAATGACCCTGCATGCTAGGACATTGTCACTAACGGTTTGTGTGTCTATATCTGATCAAGGACAGGTTGACGAAGTCTACTAACGGTCGCATAAAACAAGCTAAAGACTTATTTCACACGTGGTCAAAGTCAGTTAGCTGGAAACTCGGTCAACCAACTGAAAGAGACGTTGAAGAAGAGATCCCTGGAATATCGGACAAGTTGTTGAAGATCTAGGAGTATATATAGGACACTTAGTCGTTATTCAGCTCATTCGAGCTTTACTCATTGTATTCTCATACTGATTTCTCTGCATACTCATTGTACTCAAATATTTACGTGATCAATAAATTGGTAGCGTGTGTTATCGCTACCCGGGGTTTTTATGCCGACGGCGCCTTAGAGACATCTAAGGGCTAAGGGCTTTTCCCTAGTAAATTCTCGATGTTCCTACTTGCATTCAAGGCTTCATTTGTGTTATTAGCTTTCTTAATCGATTTCGCAACTAAACTTAGATTTTAACCCAGGATTCCGGCTTTTGTCCCTGGAATTCAGTTATTGTCCCAGGATTTTTATAAACCGTTTTTTACATTAATCTTAGGCACCAAACCTCACAATCTAATTCGGTTCAATTCTTACTAAATTTGCTTGAGTAATTTTTAGCCAAAACAATTTGGGGCCCACCGTGGAGCAATTGGTGTCATTTTTTTCTCAAACTCTTTTAAGATTCATGTCACACCCCCAAAAATCCCATGCGCGATAACGCGCCGCAGGGAGCGTGACAAACCAGGATCGACGTTCATTAGTTACACCAAAGAACCAATAATTAAATAAAAACGTTTCATATTTCATTAAAATATATAATTAGAGTTTTACAAATGCGGAAGCGTAAATACAATAAAAGTACTTATGTAAAATCTTTGTCACCCAAGGTGATGTGGCTTGTTCAAAGACATTAAAAGTGTTTCAAGACTCATGCATGCGTACTCATGATACTCGAACATCCGCAACCTGAGAAATAACATGCTAAAAAGTGTCAACACAAAGGTTGGTGAGTTCACAGGTTTATCAGTTGAAAAACAGTTCAAGTTCAGTTTAAGATCGATTGTTCAACAACAATCGAGTTGAGTTTATGATTGACTATTCAACAATAGTCAAGTTGAGTTTAAGATTGACTGTTCAATAACAGTCAAGTTGTAAGAGCATAATCACTAATATATATCAAATAGCTAGCTAGGCTATATACATGAAACTTCGCACGTTGATGGTCACCGAAGCTAACAGTTGTTTACAGTTTATGCAGTTTGCCTTGTTGTGTTTAGGACGAATATAACACCCGTTCGATATCCAATCGTGTCAGCGCGACTGACCCGGGTGGGGTTTGTCAGACCCAGTAGTACTACAATATATTTCCCGCTATCGTCATTAATACTAACGGTACCATAAGAAGGACTTTGTTGTATCAGTGTGCTACAAGTACTTCAAGTGATATATAAAAGTCTAATTATCTCAGTTGTATAAGTCATGCATGTTAATCTCCCCCAAAAGGATTAAAAGCAGTAAAATGGGGTCGTGAAACTCACCTTAGGTTGCACAGCAAAATTCCAGGTAAACAGTTAATCAAGTAGCAAGAACGAGTCTTGTGAAAGCAATCAATCACCTAACGAGCATAAATGTATAAGTGTGTGTTCAATCAAAACGACTGAGCCAACTAAGTCTAAGGTAAACGATGAAAACGATTTATCGTGAAGTCCAAAAAAAATTCGAGGATGACACGTTTGCCGAAACCGAGCGATTATCGAAATGACGCCAAAAATATATTATATAACCATAATATATATTTTCTATATTCAAAGATCCAAAATAAATATGTATATATATGATATAACATATGTATAACCAAACACGCAACGACGTTAATAACGAGTTTGCAAACGAGATACATATATGTAATCCATAAAAAAAAATCCCACGAGTTTTAATAGACCATATATATATATAAAAACATGTTAAAGTACGACCATACGAATAATTATCACGGACTGTTAAGAAAACTACAATTTAGATTCATTCACGTATCAAAACCGTTTAGCTTATGTTTTTAAATTAAAACGACAACTTTTATAATTTTTTTCTAACTCATTTCAATAGTCCATGGGTGTTATTATTTTCTAATAAACATTTTATACAAGTTGTAACTCAATAAAAGTCTAAAATCACCAAAAACACAAAAACAAAAAAAAAATACGAAGATCAGTAGGTTCGAACCCATGACCTCTAGTTCAATGCCCAACACCCTAACCATTGGGCTAAGTCTTAGTTCTGGTTAACAAAACGATTAAAATTATTTTATGTCCACAGTTTGCTGAGATTTGGTTTGGTTTACAGAAAAATTATACAAAAAGATAGGGTGCAAGAGAGGTTCGAACCGGCGACCAATACGTTTTAAATCATAAGGCTTGCCACTCGGCAAGCCCCTGAGGACAGTTTTTATCCGGCAAATAAAATATATAAAGTATACTGAATCGGTGTCATCTTCTTCATTAGCAAACCCTACGCATCCAACCACCATTGTTGAGACCAGAAACTTATCGAGACTAACAGGGACGATAAATCAATACGAGTGAGAGTTTTAGGATTACCTTGAATCAGAATCAGATTAAGAGCTCGAAACGATGATGATGTTCACGATCGAATACCCGAACCAAAAACCCGAAACTAATCGATCTGGGAATGCTTTCCACCGATACTGTCTTCTTGACCGATGCGGTGTAAATCCGATGAAGCTGCAAGGTTTTCAATCAGAACAAAGGAGTCGAATAAGTTAACAAAGGTGGTCGAAATTTTCCGTCAATGTCCTAGCGGAGGTTTACGAGAGGAGCGAGAGAGAAAGATGGTTTGAGAGTTCCAGGTTTCGCACCAAAGAATGAATGAGAGCGGAAGAAAAGGATCGCAAGTGACGGATTATTGGTTTGGGACGGCAATCGATGGCTTGTAATTGAAGTGAATTAAATGGTGAATTGAAGGAGTCGGTTGCCGGAACAGGTAGCGTCGACGGCGGTTTCATCAAGTCTCCAATTCGACTTTGATAGGATGGCAGAAGCAGTCCCTATAGTTTTTTTTTTACACTATGAACATTCAGGTTTGGCTATTGGCAAGATCAGTCCCTGAGTATAATATTTAAATAGAATACAAGTTTTGGAAATGACTAAACAAGCCCTTCAAAGTTTAGAAGATGTTAACAAAGTTAACGGAGAATCATAAACAATGATTATACAAATATACATACCAACACATGTTTAACGCTTGACGTTAACAAAAATATAAACCTTAGTTAGTCACATAAAATCATAAATAGTATTTCATAATTATTTACTTTAAGTTTACATATAATCATAGATACACATCTATAACTAAAACTCACATAAAACAACAGAAATGTTACGTATAATTAAGTGACACGTTGTCACATAAAATCATTGAATATAAAGTGCATATATATACTTATATATCACATAAAATCATAAGTTTAATGGTCATATAATGACAAAATGTTCACATGAAATCATAACGTATGATTTATATAAGATCGTAGAATATAAAACGTCTAGACTTACGTGTATGCTCGTATAGTGATGGTTACACAAACTCTAATTGCTAAGGTTAACACAAGTCAATCACATAAATGTTCACACAACATTTATATCAGTTAAAGTAAATGTTCTCATGACATTTATATTAGTTTAAGTTTATTTACATCAGGAAAAGACCTTAAAAGACGGATTGTCACAGTATCCCCTTGTTGAGGAATTTTCGTCCCGAAAATTGAATAACGTGGTTAACAAGTTGGTCACAAAAGAAAGAAAATTTTTCTCAGTCGTCACATCATCCCCTTGTTGAAAGAATTTCGTCTCGAAATTTAGATCAGTGACAATTGTTTGAAAGGTCGAATTGACGGTAACGTATCGAAAGAATTTAGGTTTCCTACTCCAAAAGGAGTGATGGAATCAAGAATGAGTACTAGATGTTAAGGAGATGTCAAATGTTTAAGAATTTTAAAGTGAAATCAAATCGAAAGTATAGAAAGTGATTTTTTTTTTCATCGAGCGTTTCTCCTATGAGAAAAGTCGAACAACCGCATTACGGGAATCCTGTTGAGTGGCAAGGCCGAACAGAGTGACATGATACATCAGTATCTGAAATCAAAATTTCTATATGAAAAAGAACTATAATACGTCTGATTAGCCTGCGACTATTGTACTCATTGTTAGGAGTGAGATTCCCATTTAGGGTCCCGTTTTTACTTAAGGTCACGCATTCACCAATAGACCCGGTGAATCGAAGCGAAGGAATCCAAGTATGAGAGAACTGTAAGTGAATTAATTCAATCAGTGTTTGTTTAGTAGACTCGAGGTCCAATGAAACATAAACGTCTGAATTTGCCTATCAACTAGCAAATAACATAGAATTTACACAAGTCTGACCAAGTAAACATGAGAGCTTGATGGTTGATTTAGTTATTAATAAAACTATGACCAATTACGTTCACATGATTCATAATAACTTCTAAATTCACATTTCAAGCAATAATGGTTCAAATAGCATACGAGTTTCCATGAAGGTTTCCTTCAAATGTTGATGTGGTCAAAGCGTACTAGCATGCAATATATCATGAGGGTTCAACCATACAACGCATACAATTGTCCTAGCATCAGATATACTAGCATACAACCTTAAGATGGCATATCTCTAACATAAAAGTTCATAAACTAACCAACACAACCCATACGGTGCAAAGTTGACGGGGCAACTTCACACAGTCTTGTCGTTCCCACCGAGGTAGGAGGCCTAGGACCTTGTATGGTGTATGGTTTTCACACTCATTCAAGTTAATACATTCACAACGTGTCATTTTCTGGTTCCTAGCACGTTTCATACAAACAACTAATCATGCAATTTTACGCACTTATGTTTAAACCATCACTTCAATAATTAAACAGTTTTATACCTTAAACATAGAATTAGGTTCTCAAATTTAGCATGCATAAACATATATGTTTCACAAACATTTCTCATATGGAGTTCAAAGCAATCAAACTATTTATCATAGTTAAAATGGTTTAAATATTACCCACATACTGGAACATAGCTGGCAGCGTACTGAATTTGTGAAAGCAGAACCGAGGTCCAAATAATAATTAATTGAGTGTTACCATTTCCTTTGAAAAATAACATGCAGAAGTTTGTTTCTAAAAAAAATAATTTACTAAATTCTGCTAAGAATTATTCAAGTAATAACATAGACAATTACGTTCAAATTCAAGTTGGAGTTCAGTACAACATATCATCATACATATTACCTTTCTAAAGAATAAAAATAAAATAAAACATATCATCATCCAACAAAATAAAAAGTGTAAACTATGAGGTACTGAATACCGAACAGTGCTCTACAGGAACACGTATGGCATCCAACATGAGAATAGCAAATAGAGGAAAAGCGCCAACAGCTTAGTTCGTGAATTCGAGTAAGCGATGGGATAGCAAGCTTATGATAGTCGCAACTACACATTCCAAAAATGACATGTGACTTTAAACTGGCGTTGGTGAAGGCACCAACAGGGAGGATGCAAATAACATAATGGATAATATAAAATTCGGAGAGAAATGTCTAGCATGATTGACAGGATTTGGCAAGGAATTCGCATAACTAGATATCGAAATGAACGTGTGAACGATTATACAATCCAATAGAGTAAACGTCTCGTTAAGGGAATCTTCATTGTTTAAGCTCACCATTGTACCCAATCTCCTTGGTGTTCTTGCGCTTCATGCGTCATGCTTCCTTTCTTGTCCAAATATCGATTCAAATGGTCCTCAAAAGTAAGATAAAGTACAAAAGTATTATAAAAGGGTGTCTGCGAAACACAAGACATCGGGATGTTCAGAAGTGGCTTTGGCTTGGGTTGCCTATACATATGCGTTTGCTAGGGTTCAATGCAGGTTTACCACGAGTCAAAAGATCTAGTCGGGTGTTCCATAGAAAAGGACAGAGGATTTCACCTCAGTGAATGCCAAAGAGTTTATAAAAACGAAGTAGTCGACCGAAAAGTAGTGTCCCTTAAATGAAAGTCGGTCTACGTCTTAACGCATGCTTCTAAAAGTTGGAGTTGTTCATTCGATCATGCGGTTTTTCATTCATAAGAGGAAAAATCTCAGGCTTATAAAACGTTGACGTTCATCTGAGTCAGAACTCACGTAGGAGAGTTTTCTAAAAGCATGGGGTTTGATTATTTCGGGCATGTCTCTTTCGATAGAAATACGTAAGGGATATCTGTAATCTCGGAAAAAAAGTAGCATGAAGCAGTTTTATCGAGGACCTAGTCCCGTTAGA
>JBCNJP010001567.1:0-54575 GCA_039602395.1 Deinandra increscens subsp. villosa | reverse complement strand
ATCCTGTCAACAGTGGTATTACGCAAAAATGGGATGATATGGGTCATGTTTGGGATCATGTCTTCTATAATGAGCTCAAGGTGAGTACGAGTTGGCTTCTGATGTGGTGTTTGTGAACTTGATGCTGTAAGAATGCAATCCATATTTTATTTTGGCAGGTGGATAATGTAACATTTTGCATACAGATGTGCCACTTAATCTTTTAAGAAATTGGAAAAGGATGGTTTGTAATCGTATGTTGAACTCCATTTGTTATATGGTTAAGAAAGCTGTTGATCAGTCTTTTTTGTTTCTTAATACATATTTCTGAAAGTCTTTGCTTCAAAAGAATATTGTCTCCACTTGCATAAATGTCCCGACTATCACCTTTCTTTGGACAACCACATTTTGATCTATGGATACTTCATATTTGATTATTAGTTTGAGTTAAGGGATGAGGTTGCAGATGTGGCCGATGTAGAAAATGAAATTGAGTTAAAGGATGAAGCTACAGGACAGTTCGGGCTTGGTTTATATTTGATGGAATCATGCATTAGTACCAGCGTAAACATTACAGGACAGTTCGGGCTTGATTTCTCCCCCTTTTTCAGAAATAGATTTATTTCTCACATGACAAATTTTCAGATAGCCTATAGATCTCCAGTGGTTTAATAAGGGACACTTCTTTCTTACAAGACAATTTAATCAGGTTACTTCTTTTTTCATTTCTAACTTTTTTCTTGATCCAGATGTGGGACTTATTCCTTAGATGGCGACTCAAAGCTGCAAGGTTTAAAATGAAATTATCGAATTCCAGACTTGCCACAGTATAGCTCATCGATGACAGATTTGATTTGGGGGTGGGAATGCTGCAATCTTCACCAAATTCGAGACATCATGCAGGCAACGGCTTTGCTCGATTGGACATTCATCTCCATGAATTTAGGTTAGTTATTGATTTTTGGGAACTTTGAAATTGCTTATTGAAACCACTTTCGGAAGTTCTTTTTCTTTTAAGTGCTTAAATGTTTTTAGACGTGTGCTTTCCAAGTCCATCTTTACAAAATTTTAATTTAATTGTTTCCCTATCGTCATGTTTAGTTTATTTTTTTTTATAAAAGTATAATTATTGGTTTTTGAATTGACTTAGACTGAGATGCTTGGAGGCTGAAGATCACTTTTTTGATGTCATCGCCCCGATTAGCCTGATAGTTGTCCTGCTTGCTAATTGTATTAGTGACTGGATGGATCCTGTTGGAGCTATTATAGTAAGTTCTCTTTTACTCTCCTTAATAATCTCTTTATCTTCTTTACTATTTGAAGTCTTGAAGTTCACCCAAGATTAAATTTAGCGACTTTGTTGATTTGCAGTTAAGTGTTGTCTTTGATGTCCGTCTATATGAATGTATTATTTATATGTTAAGAAGCGAAAATTGCAATGAGTTTGGTGGTGTTAGAGGCATTGACTTTAAAAAAGTTTTTACTGTATTTTTGTAGTTAACTTATTTTCATATATATTTTTTAGATTAGATGATTTTTCATGTGTGTTGATATGTTGTTCTCCAGGGAGCTCAATAGTATATATCATTTGAAGATCATAGTGATGCTGATAAGAAATTTGCAGAGGTAATATGCATCATCACATTTGATGCTTACTATTTTATTTATACCAACAAACAGAAGGTTGTTGAAAATATATGTTTAATTCAAACATTAAATAAATATTTCTTATTGTGGTTCATTTGTTATTTTTGAGTTCTAATGTCCATATTTTTGTTTATGTTTTGACATGAATTGTTCATTTCCCGGAGCTTGGATCCAAAGGGCTTTAAACATCAAGATGGGCCTGCTGGACTGCTGAATGTCTTGTTATGGGCTCAGGAGCTGGAAGTTGTGGGTTAAAGAAGGTTCAAGAGGTTATCTGTGGTTTTTTATCTCTCACAACTGGAGATATTTTTTAGCTCCTTTTTTCTGTTATCCTCTGAGCATCTTTCTTCTTCATCTAGGGTTTCTCGGTTGAGTCTTAGCCTGAGTAATCCTGGTTTGTATTTCATCTTGTAAATCATTCTATAGATGCTTTAGAGTGTGTGTGTGAGTGATATCTGTTTGTATTCAGTTTTTCTTTCATTTGTAAACTTGAATGTCTGAAATAAGATTTGGGAATTCACCCGGGTTGGGTAGATTGAGTGTTCAATCATGATTCTTGACATGGTATCAGAGCATATGGCTCTCGATTTGTGATCTTGTTCGAAGTGAATCATCCGGACCGGTTGTCCCCTCCGAGTTGTTATTCTTCCGCTGTTGTTTGGAACTTCGTCCAAACAAATACGTTCAGTGAACTTTCTGGCCTGTAGTTTGCCGTTGATCACCGATTGTAGAAGCGCTTGTAAAGGCACTCTCCATTTACTCGATTCCGCTATATTCAGATTTAAGGCTATCTTCTTGTTGACCCTAACAATTGATCTAGGGTTTCTGTATACGCATGGTTGTTAACATCTTGGGAGTTCCCATTGTGTTCGTATATTTGGAAGAGAAACCCTAAAGTTTGGAAGCGGTGGTGAGACAAGTTTTTTCTTCAACCTTTAAAAGTGAATCGGAGATTTTTCGATCGGAAGCTATGGCGCCCCGTTGAATGTTGCTTAAGGTCTTAATTATCGGAGATGGAGGGGTTAAGAAGACATCTCTTATGAATCGACATGTGATGCGAAAGGCTAGCAATAAGTACAAAGCTATCATTAGTGCATTGTATGATGTTAATGTTGATGGAGGCAATAGTCGAGTGACGGTCTTTCAAAGTTTAACAAGAAGGTCTTAAAGCCCCTTATATTGTTCAAAGGTGAATGAAGTGTGGCTCTTTGTCTAGGTCGTCAAGAAGCATTGTAAGTCCTCTAAATCCTCCTGATCTTGTAGCAACTAGCAAGTACCTTTTCTGGTAAATTTCCATTGGATATGCGAATCAATTGCTTGCCAGTCCAACTCTTGGCCTTTGAGCATGTTTTTCATTGTATTTTTAGTTATTTTCTGTCATTGAAATGATTGTTTGTGTTTACACAGATTGTTTATGTGGTTGGGAGAAAAAATATATCTGTTTCTAATCTGAATCTTGTATTAATCATTGTGTGGCTCTTTTTTGTCTGGTTATTGTGTTGTGTCTATATTCTGTATAGACCCATTGTTTGTGGTCGCTCAAAACTGTTTGGATACAATATTAACTACAATGTTGAACTCTAAAGGAAAAAAGGGACTTATGACCTATTTTATTTAGTGTGTGTACACTGTTAAAAGCGTTCTAATTGTTGTTTCTACAAAATAAACATATTTTCCTATAAGGCTTCATATGGTGAATGTTTTTATAATTCAGTAGTTCATTACTGGATGTCACTATTCTCCATTTTTCATGAAATCTTTCAAACGTTGGCAACAACTTGGAATTTTTTTTTAAATGATATATGATGATTATAGTAAAAAAGTAAAAAGGTTGTGGAATGTTTTGTAGGGATATGATCATGTAATAGTAAGCGTATGTCCGGATATTATTTAAGCCTACGGGGCCACACGTCTCGACACCAAATGTATTAATATTAATTAATGGTTAATTAATATTTATCACGAACATTTAACGAGGTTTCGTTAAAAACTGACAGTTAATTGTTAACAGGGGTGTTAGTTGTAATTAGAGAGAATTGTAATTGGATTACAATTAAGAAAAGGTTGTGGATAAGGCCTCAAGGCCGAATTCGGCTAGGGCTCTTATGCCTATCCCTTTACTTGTTTATCAAGTATTCTAATCCTATAAATAGAGCCTATGGGTTTAAGGATTAGTGGCTGCTTTTATCAGATAAAAGAAAACTCTAATTCTCTCTCTACTCTCTCTAAATTTCGGCAACAAGAAAACCCAAGGGGGTTGCGATTTCTTGTGTGGTTCGACCAAGCCTACATCAAGAGAAGTTCGTGATCGGTTGCTAGCACATAGCATTGGTGTGTCGTGTGTGCGATCGTAGAGGGATTTGTATCAAATCCTCCAATAGATCAAGTCTTGCCGAGCTAAAAAGGTACACGTTCTAAAACCGGTTAGTTAGATTAATTCATAGGTTTCTTTCCGCTGCGTACTCGTGTTTTGATAATTGTTATATAACCTAACAGTGGTATCAGAGCCACCTATGATTTTAATTAATTACCGGGAATAAAACTTGGAAGGGGGGTAACCAAAACAAGATTCTAGCTTTTCGATTCATTTAAAAATCGTGTTTTACAATTGGAAAAGGTTTCGCAATTGGTAAAAACGAAAAAATTTCGATGGAATAGGACTTTCTGACCCGATCGAAAAGTCCCTGATCGAAAAACGCTTCTCGACCCGATCGGAAACCCTTGATTTCCGATCGGAAAACCTATTCCGGTGCGGAGACCCTTGATTTCCGATCGGAAACCCTACTTTTCGATCCAAATCGTAAAGTGTTTACGAACTGGTCGAAAAGTAACCGATCGAAAAGGCTTTTCGGGCCGATTGAAAAGTATCCGATCGGAAAGGTTCCGATCGGAAAGGCTTTTCGACCCGATCGAAAGTCCACGATCGAAAAGTACCCGATCGAAAACCCTGTTTCGATCGGAAACCCCTGCTTTCCGATCGAAAACTCAAATAATGAATCAAAAACCTCTTGACGAATCGGAAACCCTTATTTTTAGCTCTAAAATTTGATTTTTGTGATCTAAAATTTTAAATCCAAGTTTTTTGTTATTATTAGATAATTGTTATGAACAACATGTTGTACCTTTAAAACTTTAAAGTGTTAAAAAGAAGTAAAAACCATGATGTTTCATGCAAATCGTTCATGGTTATTACTTAATTGAAAGAGGATTAAATTAAAATTATATGTGATAATTAGAAACCCTATGATTATGTGATTATCTGATAATTGTGACATAATAAAAGGTTTATTGCAAATTTGTTTTATGAAAATCGAAATTTGCTTAAATAATCTATTGAAATATGATTTTGTTTATAAAATAAAATTTGTGTCCTAAAACTCAAAAGAAACACCGGCTCACCCATTTGAACACACTCTAAGAGAGGTATAAGTCGGGTCGCTCTGCTTCCCTAAAGTGGTAGGTTTTTAATTGCAAAAGTTGCAAACCTCACCCCTACGCTTCTTTGTGTGTTGCAAATGGAGCTACCGAGCTCTTTTGATTTGGAAGACAAACGAAGAATTTTATAAACACATTATGTGATGAAGAAGTGCATGAATCTTCACACATGACCTTTTTGATCACGCATCAAAATTGTTTTGACCCAAACCAAACTTAAGTCTTTGCCATCCTCCTTGTAAAGGACACTTGTGGATGTCATCTTACTCATTGGTACACAATGGTAAAATGGCATTTGCATGACAAATTCCCACTCATTGGTACATAATGGTGGACAATTTGTGCGTTCTTAGCTGGACGACTTAAAACGAGCTAGGCGGTGAGACCCTTGGCCCGTGGCAAAAGATGGGATGAAACATGACTACAAATCACTTGGTGCAAGTTGTAGGTCCCATAAGATCTAGGAATTGTATTTGGAATACAATTAGTGATCGTCACTTACCATTTGAATGCATCATTTCTAGCAGATCAACTGATGAAATGATGGCATGTCAATTGGATCCTAGCCTTAATAAAGCTTAATTGTTTAAAATGTTTAAACATTGGGTAATTAAATTTATTAAGGAAAAGATTATCGAAAATACTGATTTTTGAACTTAATCTGTTTTGTAGATGGCAACAAACCCTCCTCAAAACAATGTTGGTCATGCTTTTCGTCAAATGTTTGAAAGAGAAAAGCTGAACGGATCTAACTTCAATGACTGGTACCGTCAACTGAGGATTGTCCTTAGAGTTGAACGGAGGACCGATGTCCTTGAACATCATTGGCCGACCGAGCCAGCTGCTGATGCTTCTGAGCAAGAGAAAGCGTTCTACAACGCAGAGTACAGCAGATACGATGAGGTTGCTTGTATGATGATCTCGAGTATGACTGCTGATCTTCAGAAGCAATACGAATTTCATACACCTTGTGATATGATCAAAGAGCTAAAGAAGATGTATGAAAAACAAGCTGGTGTCGAATTGTTCGACCTAGTTGTGGAACTCCACGACTTGAAGCTTGAAACTGGTAAATCGGTCAGTAGTCATGTGCTCAAGATCAAGAGCTACTTTGACAAATTGGAATCGCTCAATTATGGGTATAATCGTGCTGTTGCAGTTGGCATGATCCTCAAATCGCTTACGAAGGATTTTGAGGGTTTTGTGCGCAACTTTAACATGCATAGTATGACTAAGACTATACCTGAGCTTCATGCTATGCTTGTCGAGTATGAAAAAACGATTCCTAAAAAGGCCACTGAAACACCCCAAGTTCTTATGATCAAGGGGGGTAAGATCCAAAAGGCTAAACGACCGCAAAAGGGGAAGGGCAAGATTAATGGCAAGGGTAAAGGCAAGGCTGTTGCCCATATCCCTAAAGCCAAGCAAACCCCTCCGGCCCCTAAAGAGCATCAGGCTAAGGACCAGATCTGTCACCATTGTGGTGAAGTCGGACACTAGAAGAGGAACTGTCCTACCTACCTAGCTGAGTTGATGAAGAAGAGAAAGAATACTAGTGGGACTAGTACTTCAGGTATCTTCACAATTGAATTATTTTCCTTTTCTAAGAGTGATTCATGGGTGTATGACACCGGCTGTGGAACTCACATCTGTAATTCGTTACAGGGTCTTAGAAAGAGGAGGAAACTGAAGCCTGGGGCTTTGCAGCTGTTCGTTGGAAATGGTTTGCCAGCAGCTGTGGAAGCTATAAGAGAATTTCATTTAATTCTGCCTTCTGGGTTATCCATTGTATTAGACAATTGTCATTATGCACCTTCTATCACTAGAGGTGTTATTTCAGTTTCTTTGTTGAAAAACCAAGGATACATTAATGTTTTTAATGATATCAGTATTTCAGTTTCTAAAAATAATGTTCATTATTTTGATGCTATTCCTTGTGATGGCATTTATGAAATTGATATGCGTGGTTGTGTTTCAAATAATTCAATGTTCACTGTTAGCAAACGAGCCAAAACTGTTTTGGACTCTACCTATCTTTGGCACTGTCGTCTTGCCCATGTTGGCAAAAATCGCATTGAAAGACTTCAACGTGAAAGGATCTTACAATCAATTGATGAATCATTTGATCAATGCGTTTCCTGTATCTCAGGAAAGATGACAAGAAAACCCTTTCCGAACAAGCCGCAAAGGGCAAAAGAGCTACTTGGACTCATCCATACTGATGTATGTGGCCCATTTAGACATGTGTCAAGAAAAGGTGCTAGCTACTTCGTAACTTTCACGGATGATTTCAGCCGTTATGGTTATGTTTACTTGCTTAAACATAAACATGAGGTATTTGAAACATTCAAAGAGTTCAAGAACGAAGTTGAAAATCAACTCGGTAAGACCATCAAGATCCTTCGATCGGATCGTGGTGGAGAATACTTAAGCCAAGAGTTTAAGGATTATCTTAAAGCGTGTGGAATTGTCCAACAGCTTACTCCTCTTTACACTCCTCAGCATAATGGAGTGTCTGAGAGGAGGAATCGTACCTTACTAGAGATGGTGAGGTCGATGATGAACCTTACAACTCCCCCATTATCATTTTGGGATTTTGCTCTAGAAACCGCTGTACGCATTCTAAATATGGTTCCAACCAAGAAGGTTGAAAAGACACCATATCAATTATGGCATGGAAAAGTCCCTGTGTTGTCTTACTTAAGAGTCTGGGGATGTGAGGCACTTGTGAAGCGTGATACGCCTGACAAACTATAACCCAGGACTACTAAGTGCATCTTCGTGGGATACCCAAAGGAAACAATGGGTTACTACTTCTATAATCCCTCCGAAAACACTGTTCATGTTGCTCGATATGCTGAATTCTTTGAAAAGAATTTTATAGCTCAAGAGAACAGTGGGAGAATTGTAGAACTACTAGAAGATGTGTCACCTTCTGAAACAACTAGCAATCATCAACTTGGGGGGGAAAATGTTCAAAGAGATGAACCTCAAGTCGATGATGTTGCGATTCCACTTCGTAGATCCGAAAGGGTCGTACGTAATCCGGATAGATGGATTGGTCTAGTCGAATCCGAGGATAACGTATCAGGAGATCTCAATGAGCCTCCGAACTTCAAAGCTGCATTATCAGATCTGGAATCTGACAAATGGCTTGAAGCTGCGAATGTGGAAATGAAATCCATGCAAGATAACCACGTTTGGACCCTGGTTGATCTTCCTCCGAACGCAAGAACCGTTGGGAGTAAATGGCTCTTCAAGAAGAAGACCGACATGGATGGAAATGTACACACCTATAAAGCTCGTCTCGTGGCGAAAGGTTATACTCAACGTTTTGGCGTTGACTATGATGAGACCTTTTCACCAGTAGCAGACATTAGAGCTATTAGGATTCTCTTAGCCATAGCAGCGTACTATGACTTTGAGATATGGCAAATGGATGTTAAGACTGCCTTCTTAAATGGTTACTTGGATGAAGAAGTCTATATGGATCAACCTGAAGGGTTCATTGATCCAAAACATCCCAACCAAGTATGCAAGCTTCAAAGGTCCATTTATGGACTAAAGCAAGCATCGAGGAGTTGGAATAAACGGTTTGATGAAGAAATCAAAAAGTTTGGTTTCGTTCAGAATCCCGATGAGCCATGTGTATATCGCAAAGCTAGTGGGAGTAATGTTACTTTCCTTGTCTTATATGTAGATGACATATTGATAATAGGAAAACACATTCCAATGTTGCAAGATGTAAAATCCCATCTTGGAAAGTGTTTTGCCATGAAAGACTTGGGAGAAGCAGCATTCATTCTTGGAATCAAGATCTATAGAGATAGAACTAAGCGGTTGATTGGACTAAGTCAAAGTGCTTATATTGATAAGATCTTGAAGCGATTCAAGATGGAGAATTCCAAGCGTGGTATAGTACCAATGCAGGAAGGACTTGGTCTGTCGGTCAAACAAGGTGCTTCTACACCTGATGAGATGAAGCGTATGCAGAGAGTCCCTTATGCTTCGGCTGTAGGCTCTATAATGTATGCGGTGAGATGCACTAGACCCGATATAGCGTTTGCGCAAAATATCGTTAGCCGTTATCAACAGAATCCAGGTGAAAGTCACTGGACTGCTGTTAAGACCATTCTTAAGTACCTACGGGCCACTAGATATTTGTTTTTGGTATATGGGGGAAATCCAGATCAAGAGCTCAAAGTGACCGGATACTGTGATGCTGGATTTCAGACTGATAGAGATGACACGAAGTCTCAGTCTGGGTACGTCTTCGTTATGAATGGAGGCGCTGTGGATTGGAAAAGCAAGAAACAAACCACAGTTGCTATGTCTGCAACAGAGTCTGAGTACATTGCTGCTTCGGAAGCTGCAATGGAGGCTGTCTGGATAAGGAAGTTTATTAGTGGGCTAGACATTGTCCCCACAAGTAACTTGCCTATTGACATGTACTGCGATAACTCGGGTGCATTAGTCATCGCCAAAGAACCTGGAGTTCAGAAAGGCGCCAAACACTATGCCAGGAGATATCACTATGTTCGTGAGCAGATCGAACTAGGTGAAATCAAATTACTCAAAGTTCACACAGATATTAACTTAGCTGATCCTTTCACGAAAGCTTTGTCGAGGCCGAAGCTTGAAAGGCATGCCGAGGGCATGGGACTTAAATTAGCTAGTTAAATCATGTATGTCTGATGTTCGGTATTTGGATAAAGGACATTAAACAATTTCTGTTTATATAATGAAATAAAGTATTTGATATGTTTGATTTCATTTAATGGTTAAGTTGTGTCCTATATTTGCATGTTTAATCCTTGAGTACTTGTCAAGTATTCTAAATTGTCCATTGTCGATTAACTATATGGGAGTATAGTTAAACTAAGACAAAATCTGAGTGATTGGTTTGGATGGTCCCACCAAACTCACATGGTATTCATTGGATGCATACTGGACTGACCCACTAACGAATTGTCACTTTATGGATCGACGTCATTAAGTGAAATTCGTAAATGGTTGCTTTACTTATCCTTAGACTTGAGATACAAGCAGGTCATGCATGTATGGATTGCACTTACTTGATATAGGTCTAACTATCCTGAATAAGGTAGTACAAAAGGGCTATTTTCAGTAAGTGTAGTGAAGTATGTGACTTGACACGTGTAGTCAAGAGGATTTGTTCCTTCAGTTTTGTGCTGAAGCAGATACCACTGGGCCCCTCATTGGACTAATTAAGATGTTTGCATGGCCGTGCCCAAATGAAATCTAGAGATGTCTCGATTTGCAATTTGGTAATCTTAAGTTAGTTGTGAGAATGAGAAACAGAATCGTTAAAGTATGAAATGACTTGATCCATATTCATATTTAACACGGTATCGGTAACAAAGGGATAGTAAATGACTGTACCATTTAAATACACTTTGAGAAACTGTACTTAAATATTTCTGGGAGCATTGGCGTGTTGCTAGACACTAACCAATGTTATTACCTTTACTATTGCTAGCTCAAGTGGGAGCTGTAGGGATATGATCATGTAATAGTAAGCGTATGTCCGGATATTATTTAAGCCTACGGGGTCACACGTCTCGACACCAAATGTATTAATATTAATTAATGGTTAATTAATATTTATCACGAACATTTAACGAGGTTTCGTTAAAAACTGACAGTTAATTGTTAACAGGGGTGTTAGTTGTAATTAGAGAGAATTGTAATTGGATTACAATTAAGAAAAGGTTGTGGATAAGGCCTCTAGGCCGAATTCGGCTAGGGCTCTTATGCCTATCCCTTTACTTGTTTATCAAGTATTCTAATCCTATAAATAGAGCCTATGGGTTTAAGGATTAGTGGCTGCTTTTATCAGATAAAAGAAAACTCTAATTCTCTCTCTACTCTCTCTAAATTTCGGCAACAAGAAAACCCAAGGGGGTTGCGATTTCTTGTGTGGTTCGACCAAGCCTACATCAAGAGAAGTTCGTGATCGGTTGCTAGCACATAGCATTGGTGTGTCGTGTGTGCGATCGTAGAGGGATTTGTATCAAATCCTCCAAGAGATCAAGTCTTGCCGAGCTAAAAAGGTACACGTTCTAAAACCGGTTAGTTAGATTAATTCATAGGTTTCTTTCCGCTGCGTACTCGTGTTTTGATAATTGTTATATAACCTAACATGTTTAATATCTGATTCTTAATGGGCAAATATATTCAACAAAAAAGAAAATGTTTTCTCGTTCACACACTACTTTAAGGAGGCTATATGTTGTCTTTGTTCTCGAACCCTCTGGAGTGGTTCAGACTTGGCTTATTATGTTTGTGTGCTTATTGCCTGTATTTGTGTACATTGTATTTTTTGTGTGTGATGTTTGTATGGTTTGTTCTGGGAACATCTTAAATGTCTTGTGACATATATTTTTTTTGCCTTAAAGCTGTGTGGCTTTTTTGGTGTTATCAGATGTGTATCTGATGAGTCTTGAACAATCATGTATTCCTTTGGTTATTGGAATTGTCATGTGATTGTTTTTCTTGTAAAGGTTGTGCTATCTTGAAGATGTATTTTTAATAGTGTTTGCCTTTATCTCTCTGGTCTAGGATTCTTCATGTTTTGAGTCCGACCATAGTGAGGTTTGTGTAGGATCGTCGTGTTGGTGATCTTATTTGTTTCTTATTCGTCTCTTTGAGACTTCATCGCCGATCCTAGTGATGTTAGTTCACTGGTCTGGGTGATGCTTATTTTTTCTTCCACACTGATCTAGGGTCGTTTGTAGATTCTTCATGTTGTTGAGTCTAGTCCCGTTAGATCGTAGTGTTGGTTTCTATCTGTTTTTCGAGTTGTTGATCTGATTTTATACAGACTTGTTTTGTAGTTGCACTGGTTTAGAGTTGTCTATAGATTCTTGCATTGGTCGAAATCTAAGCTCTTAAGATCGTAGTGCTGATCTGTATCAGACTTCTTTTATCTGATGTTGTATATGCATATTTAGTATGCATCTCCTGGTTCTAGTGTTTAAATCATACAAATTTTTTGTTGATATGTTGCCAAAGGAGAAAAGGAAACTTGCTGTTATTGTGCCCATGTTATTTTTTGTTACACGGATCTTATCGGGTTATAAGAATTTTATAATTGATAAGAAAATGTCTAAGATACTCCAACAAGATTGAGGGGTAATTTCTTCATCAATACTTGCTTGTTCGTTGGGTTGGTGTAAAAAAATATGGGTTATAATCTTGCATTTTTTTCTGTGTTGTCTGCTTGATCCTCATGTCAATGTGCCATGATTATAGGATCTTGTTTTTTCCTACTTTACACTGGAAATTTGTATTCTAGTTTGTTGAGCCATGTGTTCATATTTGTAACTAGTTGTGTATTTTTCAAGATTGTTCTTGAATTTTGTGACAGCCTTGCTGCTGTCTTTTGTTGTTGCATCATGTGATTCTTGTGCAATAGACATCTTATTTGGCTGAAATTTGTTGTCTGTTAGGATCATGTGATTCCTGTAATATCATATTTTGTTTGAATTTTGTGATTCTGTCTATTGGTTTGTGTTCTTGTGAAGTCATAAAAGTTTTTGGGTATATCCAATTAGTCTTTAAGTTCTTTACAAAAGTTTTTCACATGCCTCTAGTTTTTTAGACGTAGAATCTTGTGAGTCATTGTATGTGGGTTCAGTTTTGTTAAGTTGTAATGCTCTCTGATTTCTATGATATCTTATGCGATTAGGATTCATGTCCACTGTTTGGTCGTATGAATCTGTTAGTCTAGTGTGAGATATTTGTTGTGGGCATTGTGTTGATGATCATCAGGTATCATTTGCTCGTGTTCTTGTTTTTTCACTGGTCTAGGGTTTCATCGTGATTTCTTGTTCCCATTAGATCGTAGTGATTGTCTTTAGTAGAGCGTTCTTGTCAGATTTGAAGTTGTTGAGAGGTATGGAAACTGGTTTTTCAGTTGACATTTTGGTTTGGGTTGAAAAAGAGGTGTTTCTTTAATTTTGTCCTGAACAAATGTTTTGAGAATCTTTACAAGACTTTAAAATGTATCTGTTTTTCGGATTTTATTCTGAAATTTTAAAAAAGGTCGTGTGATTTTTTGTGTCTGTTGTTTTTTGTGATTCAAGTTTCTGACGCTGTTCTGAACTTAGAGAGTGTCGTGACTCTTGTTTTACCAAATATGGTTCTGATGTCGTATTTGAATCGTGTGACTCATTTTTGTTTGATATGTGTCTGATATTGCTGTTGGAACTGTGTGGTTCATATTTTTTAACAAGTTTTGTATTGTCAAGATCAGTCTTGTATATATATTTTTGACAAACTTGTTTGGTTCTCTTGTATGATATATGTTAATGGTCTTGCAAATCTTTTAGTTTCTGTGTTCAGTCGGAATTTGTTTCGTCGCCAAAATGTATGTCATATTATTCTCTGTTATCAGACTTGTGCATTAAATCTTCAGAATCAATATTTGCGTGAGGTTGTAAAAGTTTTTGCTTGTGTCAAATTAGTCTTTATGTTCCTCACTTGTCTTGTCTTGTTTTTTTTCAAACATTGTTTTGAAATCTTAGAAGTCAAACTTTGCTCTGTATTCGTATTGTCTTTGTTCTTTGTATGTATCAGACCCCTGTTCTTCACACGTTCTGTAAGCTAGTTTTTTCCCGACTGATGTAACTTGCATGAAGGTTTTCATCAGCTCGTCATTCTCAGGTTTCGTCTTATTTGTTGTTGTCTAGGGGTTTGATTGTTTTTCTTACATCATGTTGAATGCGTGATTCAGTTTGTTAGTATGTGAAGTTCGTTCTTACTTGCTAGTTGTATGTGTGAATTGTAAAGTAAGTTTTTTAAAACACCAAGCTGTGATATTGTCTTGTTTCTTTAGTATTTCTATCCATGTTTTTTATGAACTGAAGTTGGAAAAGTGATTAAAAAAGGTTTTTGAATATGAAAACACGGGAATAAACGGTTCAAAATAAGTTCATGAAAAAAGCTACTGTCAAAAGTTTTTCTCCTAAATTTTCTTTTCATATGCAATTATACGGGATTAAAACTTTTAACTAAGCATTAACTGTTACAGTTTGTGGTTGTTTACATTTGAAAGGGTTAGGCTTTTTATGAAGCTCAAATATAGTCCAAGTTTTTTATTTTTTATTTGTGTTTTTTTTCATCATCTTGTATGGTTTAAGGAAAATTTACTGTTTTTTTACAACCAATTCAACTGTATCTAAGAAACAGCTTAGTGTAATGTTTGCTAAAAGTTCTACTGTAAAACAACATGATTGTTGTGTGTGAAAATAAATTTAGTTGATGTATTTAAAGTTTGAATTAGGGGGGGGGGGGGGGGGTGTTGAAAATATATGTTTAATTCAAACATTAAATAAATATTTCTTATTGTGGTTCATTTGTTATTTTTGAGTTCTAATGTCCATATTTTTGTTTATGTTTTGACATGAATTGTTCATTTCCCGGAGCTTGGATCCAAAGGGCTTTAAACATCAAGATGGGCCTGCTGGACTGCTGGATGTCTTGTTATGGGCTCAGGAGCTGGAAGTTGTGGGTTAAAGAAGGTTCAAGAGGTTATCTGTGGTTTTTTATCTCTCACAACTGGAGATATTTTTTAGCTCCTTTTTTCTGTTATCCTCTGAGCATCTTTCTTCTTCATCTAGGGTTTCTCGGTTGAGTCTTAGCCTGAGTAATCCTGGTTTGTATTTCATCTGTAAATCATTCTATAGATGCTTTAGAGTGTGTGTGTGAGTGATATCTGTTTGTATTCAGTTTTTCTTTCATTTGTAAACTTGAATGTCTGAAATAAGATTTGAGAATTCACCCGGGTTGGGTAGATTGAGTGTTCAATCATGATTCTTGACAAAGGTTTCATAGTTCCATCTTCATTTATAGTTGTAAAACTTGGTGGTCGACTGGTCGTTGCTAAATTTGCCTTCTTTTAGAAGCTGGTTAGGTCGTATAGACACCATAAAAGTTCAAAATGGTACCTGGATGGCTGATGGAACTCATTGACATAGAACCTGGTTAAGTCCTGCACCAGAACACTCAACAGGAGATCATTCTGGCATTATTCAGGTACACAACTTTTAAGTGTTTGGAGTTAGGGATGTTTACGGTCTGGTTTGGCCAGTTTTTACCAAAATTTCCCTCCATCGTTATCTACTGTTTTGAAGAACAGCAAGCCAAACAAGTCAGGTTGGTTGGGTTATCTGGACCTGTCCAAATGGTTCGGTTTAACTGCTTGAAACGGGTCTTTTAAATAAAACTACAAAGCCCCTTTACTTTGTATAAACTTTTTGAAAATGTTAAAAGATGGTGATGAATACTATGCATTTATATAACTGCCTTATCTAAAAAAGAAAGAAAATATAAGATAATAAACGTAAACAGTCGGTTTTGTTTGTATGTTACAAGGGACTATATAAAAGTTAAGAATCATTTTCTAATATAGGACTTCATTTATGATAGTTTGAGTACAAGTATTATTATTACAAATTACCCGAGTCTTTGATTATGATAATTCAATATAACACCTCTAATTTTGTTGTCGGTCAAAGAACTCAAAGATTCCTTATTCATGACTAATAAAAGTGATGTTAAAACCTCTAAGCGAATATCCATTACATGGTACAAAAGATGATTCTCGAGTGCTTGGTTCAGTCACTTTATGATATGTTTATGATATAAGGTATCAAATCTTTTCAATATTCATATCAATTGTTTGATTTCAGAAAGTTAGAGTATATTTTTTTCAGCATGGAGTTTGAAAACTTTTATTTACTCTTCTAAGATAAATTTCGAGTTATGTTGTTTTTTCAACATGTTTTATATATCTGTTACTAGTTTTTTATCCCCGTGTGTTACACGGGTTAATTTAAAATTTTGTGGTGATGTCAAGTGTCTTTTTTTATTAATTAAATTATGACCAAATTTTTTGTTTATTATATAGTAAAGAGTATAAATAGATATAGATAGATGCAACTTAATAAACTATATTATATATTAAATTAAGTAATTAAATAATTGGTTATTAAATAATTTAGAAGACAATAAATAAATAGTGGATATATATATCCAAAATTAAAAGATCCACTACAATAAATAAATAGTAGATATATATATATCCAAAATTAGAAGATCCGCTTGTGAATGTTTATTGGCGGGAAAAATTGTTGAGAATAAATATGATGGTGCCACATGGCAAATTGTGGTGCAAAAAACTTTTCTTTTATTATATATATAGAATAGATTATAGGAGTTTATTTCTGAATTATAATTAACACATCATTCTTTGTCATAAATGTTGTTAAATTTAGGCCAATGTTTGTGCTAAAAATGACATGTTCATTATGAACCCATTCTGATGTTGAGTTTGTTTTCTCTACAAAACTTGGAAAATATGAGTATGACAATCTGCCCAAAGAATTATATGGGTCGAAAATTAAGGAAGAGAAATCTGATGACAAGGTAATATTTTCATTTGATATCATTAGATCTTAATCATAATATACAATCTGTTAGTTTGTTGGAGATACCATGAATTGTTGGATACTTATGATGGTTATTTGAAAGCATGTTTTTAGGTATACCGTTTCACTTGGAGGTGGTACTGGTTATGGGATGGAGACATGCCTGATTTCAAAGATTAGAGGGGAATACCCTGATCGAATGATGCTTACAATTCTCTATTTTTCCTTCATCGAAATTCTCTGACATAGTTGTTGAACCCTATCATGTCACACTCTTCGTCCACCAATTGGTTGAAAGTGCCGAAGAATGCATGGTTCTTGACAAAGAAACACTGTACGACATCTGTTTCAGAAGTTTAATACTCAGCGATCCGAGTTGTAAGTGTAGTCTTTTTTTTAACGTTTTACAAATGAACTATTGAGTATGATCAATTTTAGGGTGTTCTATTTGATGATAAGTAGTTTGTAGCGTTTGATTTGACTACGTTTGATGCCTTTGGTATCGATCTGTTTGCTGTGCTTGCTGTTGATTTTCAGGATCTGGTTAATCTTGTGAAAAATGGTGTCGATTTGTTTCACTTTATACAACCTGTGTTTGGATATTGTAAAATTTATTGTATATAACCTTTTCTTTGTTTACAAGTTTTTTTCAAAAAGCCAAAAATAGAGTTTTGTTTTTGTGTAAAATGAAAATCCAAAAATAGAGTTTTCATTTTAAGGGGGAGAATTGTAAGTAAGGGGGAGTAATTGAGAAAAGCATGTTATGGTGAGAAGGTGAATACATGCAAAATATATAAGGAAGGAAGGTGAATACATGCACAATATTAAATTGTGAGAAATTAATCATTGGGAAATGATGGTACGTTGGCATACGTATCTGACTCATGGATAAAATAGATGAAAGAGCCATAAGATCATTGTTTGATGTGCTTGGTAGGCTCGATAAATCAGAAAGTATTCAGATGTGATATACACTAAATACTAATGCTTGACCAAGTGGACAACATCTTGATGCGTATTTCATGACACAAAAAGAATAAATAAGTGTGAAAATAGTAATGAGAAGTCACTGTGTACACATGTGTTCTTTTTGCAAAGATTTAAACTTGTTTGATTTTCTTTATTTTGTCAAACGATCGGACTTTCTCTGCGTGTCCACAAGACCGACCTGATTGTTGTTCGTTTGACGTTCTGCTTTATTTTCTTTGGTGTTTCGTATAACTCATCGGACTTTCTCTGCGTGTACGAGAGTACCGACCTGATTGTTGTTGAGTTATACAACTTCAACTTGTTTTATTTTCTTTATTTTGTTAAATCCGAGGCCTTATCTGCGTATTGAAAGATCGACCTTAAGGTAGACGATTTAACGTTCTTATTTCTTTTTGCATGGAACACAGTTGACTGTATCATGAAAAATATTATGCAATGTGAAATATCACAAATGCTATCACACAAAAAGAAAAAGATAGAAAATCAGAAAATGGCTGAATATGTCTGATAGAAAATCAGAAAATCTAATCAATACCTTAACATATCCAGATGTTATGAGTATGATTCTGTCTGAGTTTAAGATGGACAAATTATACCAGCAATCGACATGGCTTGTGAGCTTCAATTAATTGAAATTGAAGTGTAGTTCAGAGCGTCATGATCAATATGATCCCATATAGTGATCTTTCTCATACAAAAAATAGTGTCTGATTCTGTATTGCAATTTCATTTCATATCAAGAAAAGTACAAAAAGATTTTCGGTGTGTTTTAGCATAAATTTTGGAAAAATCAAAAAGATTTTGTTTCTGCTTTATTTTCGATCTGATCAACACGTGATATAAAATCAATTTTCAAAATCATATCTTGGAGTCTCAAAGAGACGTTTTGCACCAAGATTATTTAAGTGTTGATGCAGGATGCTGTAGTGCAAGATATCACAACTTCAAGTCTTCTGAAGCTGTTGATAAAGACCAGAGATACTCTAGATGTCATCAAGTATTCAAGATCAGGCTGCAATTGAGTTGAGGAAGAGTTTGTTCGAAGATTCATTTCATTGGATGAACGGATTCTTTACTTGAGGGGGAGCTTGACTGAAGATACAGTTTTGATGATGTTTAAGAGAAAAGAGAAGAGATACTGCACACGACGAGGGGGAGTTTGTTGATACCTGAAATGTGCGTCGTGTGAAGTATCGAGCGAAGACCAAGTTCAAGCCAAATTAGGGTTGGCCGAACTAGGTCCGAACCTGGAGTTCGGACCGGCCGAACCTCGGGTTCGGAGGGAGTTCGGCCGATCGGGTATATATAGATGTTTGAGCTTTGTATTCAGGGGTTCTGAGCGTGTGAGCTAATCTTAAGTGTGTGTTTCTTAGTGTGTTTCTCTGAATTTCTGAGTGTTTTACTGATTGTAATTGTTCTTCGTTGATCAATAAAACAATCGGTTATTTACGTTTCGATGTCCGATTAGTTAGATCGAGTAGACGATCCGATGCTCACGCATTTTCACAAATTACATGAAATAGAGGTATACCTGGTCATTTATAATTTATAATCAAATATTTCAGTTAAAAAAGACTTAATCATCAGCTTAAAAATCATGTTATTGATTTGAATACTCCAATTTATTAATAATGTGTCTATTACACACACTGACATGGTAAAATAAAATAATCTTATCAATGGAATTATTTTTATAAATCAATATTACAGCAAATCTTTGATGAACCCGACCATTTAAAATGTATAATAAAATGATGGAGACAGGTTATTCTTTTAAGGTATAGAGATCCTTGACTGATCATAAAAATTCAGATAACAGTGTAGTTAAAAATTATGTAGGAACCTAGTTGTTAGCAACATAAACCTTTTGTTGACTTATTTTGTAATTGATACTTTGGTTTGTAATTGACTTTGAATATGTATTTGATAAACTTTGTTTATGTGTTAGTGTACTTGTTATGCTTCTTAGCGGACTTGTGACTTATATACTTAGCGTACTTATTTTACTCTTAGCGTACTTGTTTGTTCATGTCTTAGCGGACTTATTTATTCCTAGCGAACTTGTTTACTTAGAGTATTGATCTTGTTCCTAGCGTACTTGATTTGTTCTTAACGAACTTGTTAGCGTACTTGTTCATGTTAGCGGACTTGTTATTGCTTAGCGTACTAGTTAGCGAACTTGATAATGCTTAGCGCACTTGTTAGCGAACTTGATAGTGCTTAGCGTACTTGTTAGCGGACTTCTTACTACCTAGCGTACTTGTTAGCGAACTTGATAAAGCTTAGCGAACTTGTTTTAATGCTTAGCGAACTTGTTCTCCTGATGGAATATTTTGTTGAATCCCAGGTAATGATTGTGTTGTGTCAAACATTCTTTTTGTCCCAGGCACACTTGTAGTATAAATACTACTTGGAAAACCCTATTGAGCACGCATTAAGGTTTATTTTCTGCAGAGAGCCCTTGTGTGTGTGTTCTTGGTGTAGTGTGTGTGTTCTTGAGTTTTAGAGATCATCCATGGGTGATCATTGAGGCGAATCCAACCTGAATCGACCATCACACATGATTTCCGCACTTGTGTGATGAATCGTATGAGAACAACAAGCTCAAATCTGGTCCTGACAATTGGTATCAGAGCCTTGTTCTTCATTTTTGAAGTTTTTCTCAAAATGGAGAAAATCTCATATGAGTTGTCGATTTTGGATGGATTTGCAGATTGTTTGAGTTGATTCTTGGTAGAAATCACTCAACAAACTCAATGGTGTACTCAGATTTCTGCAAAACTCAAGCAAAATGGTCCGATTTTCAGATTCAGCCATGAACGGCCTAGCGAACTTAGAGTTCTGCTCTTGAACAAAATTTTTCAATCTCGTTTTTCTGTTGATTTTCAGTCAAAATTGATAAATGTCGAGGTTAAGAATGCTAAAACCGAACCTAATGGCGCCACTGATTTCTCCTAAAAACATCAATATTGAAGATTTTAGAGGCTAAAAGTGGTGATTTTTGGTGTTCCTTCACATAAAGTTACTATTTCATTGATTTAGGTCATTTAGAGTGAGTTTTGGAGTTCGTGACAGTTGAGTAATCTATTCCTACATGAATTTCGAAACTATTGATGATCTTAAACATTGATTTTATCAACATTGATTTTGAGTTTGAATTTGCTCAAGAACAAACTGTTCAAATTTTGGCTAAGTCTGAAAATTTGACTTTTCAAATTTTTTGTTGAAATCTCGCTTACTAATGACTAATAATGTTTATTATTGTTTGTCTTGTAGGATTTGAGCGATTTCAAGCATTTTACAACTTTGCAAGCAAGTGAACCGATTTCATCCCGTTAGCTTACTTTGTCTCGAAATTGACAAGTGTTGATCATTTCAACATATCGGATCACTTCACTCCTGTCTTACCTGGAATTCGTTGACTTTGACCTGTTGACTTCTGTAGTCGAAGGTCCTGCTGTGTTCGAAGTGGAAGAGGCCACCATTGCTGGCACTGTAACTGTTGCCACTGGTGCTGACCCTCCTCCTAAGAAGATGATTCCCAAACCAAGAAACAATTGCTGAAAAGGTCCAATTGAAAATTGACATGCGTGCACTTGGTTGCATAAAGATGGCTATCAATGATGAGTTGCAATACCAATTTCGTGCTACCACATCGGCTCATGAAATCTGGGAAGGCTTGGAAAAGAAGTATGAAGGCAACCCGGCTACTAAGGAAAGAAGATTGGAAAAGATCAAGTTGGCATTCAACACGTTTTCTCACAAGCAGGGCGAATCATTTGAAACTCATGTCAATCGATTCTACCGCATTATCATTGAGATGACGACAAAGAACATCCGACCTGAAAACAGTGCCATCATCAAGAAGGTCCTTCACTCCTTTCCTCAAGAGTTCGCTCCATATGTGACTTACTTGATCGACAGTAATGATCTTTCTACTGCCGACTATATGGATTTGATCGACAAGGTTCGTGAGTATGAAGTTCGAGCTGTTGAGCGCAACGGAAAATCTCTCATGGGAAATGTAACTGTTAGGAGTTCTTCAACTGCTCCCAATGCTGCGTTCATTGCTCCCGACCTAGATGATGAGTTCCAATTCTCTGCTCCTGCAAGTCAAAGCCCACCTGCTGCTCCTTCTATTCCAGCACCTCCTCCAACTGAAGCTGTCATTTCATCTGTCACCGGTCAGACTCCAAATGTGACTTTTGTGCAACAATCTCCAACTGGTTACTATGTTCAGCAATCATCTCCTGCATCTCAACCAAACACAAGCATGGATTCCGACTTGTGCAACGCTTTCCTAGCTTGCATGAATTCACAGATGTCCGGAAGTCTTGAGTCCATGACCGTCTGTCAAGAAGACTTAGATCAAATTTCTGCTGATGATCTTGAAGAGATAGATATCAAATGGCAAATGGGTATGATAGCTGCCCGAACTCGCAAGTTGTTCAAGAAGACTGGAAGAAAGCTATTTCAAGCTCCCTCAAACACCAACATCGGCTTTGATAAGTCAAAAGTTCAATGTTACAACTGCCAAGAACTAGGGCACTTTGCACGTGAATGTCCTAAGCCAAAGACGTGGAACGGGCAATCCAATTCTGGTGGAAGTAACCAGACATATCAAAAGCAGGGTGGTGGTGGTACCCAATCTTATCAGAAACAAGGCAGCTCGTTGTACCAGAAAACACAAGCCAATAACTCCAATGCCTCTCAACGTGGATCGTCATCTTCTCAACAACCACAAAGATTGGATGATAGCAACAAAGTTTTGGTATCGCTTGAAGACTCAAACTACAACTGGACCTCCTCGTCTCAGAATCCGTCTTCTAGCCAGAACAACAATGCACTCGTAGCAAATGAAAATGAGGGAGAGATAGACGTGTCTGACATAATTGATCATTTCTTTCCCACTAACTTCTGTTTGATGGCTGGAATTGATGAACCGACGGAAGACAATGCTCAAGATGCTGGAACTGTTACTGTTGTGAGATCATATGAAGTTGAATCTGAGGCAAGTAAGAGGCTTGTAGAACTTCAACGTGAAACCATCCCTGATGAGGTAAAACTTGCTTTATGTTCTGAAAAATGTGTTGAGACTGTAGCTCGCTATCGCGCTTACAACATTGAGTTGGTTGGTAAGGCGAAAGAGAGTGAGAGTGAAGTTGAGAAGTTAAAAGAAAATGAGAAAGAATTTTTGATTAAGATCAAGTCTTTACAAGATGACATTGAGGTCATGAAGCATACGGAAACAACGCTAACAATTCAGATAACTGATCTTTTGGAAAAACTAACTTCTCTGAGGACGAACTATGCTCAGGCTCGAGAAACCATTGATTTGTTAAAACTCAATCCGGCAACACTTGGTAACACCGTTGGCCGTGATATTTTTGCTAGACTTAAAACTGGACTTGGTTTGACACGGGAAATTGATGATAGTGCTGCTGAGCATCCGCTTAACCATAACTATTATAAAATTTCTGAGTTAACCAAAATTAACTCAAAAAGTCATTTAAAATTCATTAATCCTGAGTTGGTTCCGAGTGCTTCCGAAATCCAAAAGATGGAAGATCAGCTCTCTACCCACACGAGTGGATCTGATCTCCCACCCACCGATGTCGCACTTCACTTTAGTGAAGTCAATTGTAATATTTTAAAAGATGTTGATACAAGTTTTTCTGAGACTCTAACCAAAGAGGCAGCTGGACATGAATTCCTTGATTTGGTTAAAACATCTGCCGTGGATGGTCAATCGTTTTTGTTTGATGACAACTACGAGATTTTCAAAACTCCTGATGCTCCAAAACGAGCTAAGACCACACGAAGGCGAAAGCCTAAGCAGAATGCCACCAAGGGATTCACGGATCAGTCTGATGTGAATGAGGATGAGTTCAATCGCGCATTTGCTGAAATGGCACCCAAACATGGTAAGACTGTCATGCACACACAAGCTGGTCTTGTGATCACCGATGGTAAGGTGAAAGCTATTCCAAGAACTTCATCAGGAACACCACAAGCTGTGCAATCTCCACAATCAAGCAAATTTAAGGCTATTGTTGAAAGTTCTGCTCCCACTGGAGCTGTTGACTCTAAAGTTGAAACGGTAAAGATTGTCAGACCAATGATGAAGAGTGTTCTGAAAATAACTGGTGCAACCTCTTCACAAACTAGGGAGTCTGCATTGATCGTGGTAGAGCCTTCTGCTCCAATGACAGAAAGTGTTGAAACTGTTGTTGTCGAGAAGAAGAAAAGAACAAGAAGAAGGAAGAAAAAGGTTGTTGTCGATGATGAGAAGACTCCTGTTGCTTCATCTGGTGAACCCGCTACTGTGGTTCCCGTTGCTGAATCTACTGCTTTTACTGTTCAAAGTGCACCGTCTGTGTAAAATGTTTGTGCTATTTGTGGCAACCCTCATCACGATGCAAGCATGTGTATCTACAACCAAGGGTACAATGCCTATGGCAACGCACCAATGCCACGTGCACACTATTATGAACAACAAGCAACTGCTGGTCAGAGTACGCACCTCCACTCGAGAAACTATGGTAATTGTAGTGAAGTCTTCATGGATCTGCGGGGTGATTCTATGTTCCAACAGTCTTATCCCAACCAACCGTACATTCCGAGTCAAGCCCCGTATCTACCACAAGGCTTAGGAGGAAGCCTGTATTCGTATCAGCCTCACATTAGGCAACCACCAAGAATGAAAGGACCGAGTCCGACTCCAATCAGATCATGGAACCCAAGGCCAAGACCCGACTTTCTACCAAGGCCATTTTTGTCTCAAAGGCCAATGATAGCTCCAAGGCCTGCAACCACCTTCATTCCGCCTTCTATCATGCAATCAGCTTCGTCATCTTCTTCTGCACCACCTCCATCCACTGTGAAGAAAACTGTTGTAAAAAAGACCCAGGGTCAAAGTGACCGGGGTCCCTCCTCAAACTAATGTTTTTCTTTACTTGTGCAGGGACGTACCTGGAAAGCTGTAAATACATGGTACATGGACAGCGGGTGCTCCAGGCACATGACAGGGAACAAGAACTTGCTGTCTGATGTCAAAACAATATCTAACGGTAGTTCTGTTGCCTTTGGGGGAGATGTATATGGTGGAAGAATAATAGGAAACGGTCTCTTAACAAACGAAGAAATTTCATTTGATAAGGTAAACCTGGTATCGAATCTGAAGTTCAACCTACTCAGTGTGTCGCAAATCTGCGATAACCAAATGCCTATGTGTAAAAGCACGATATGATCTTACTACAGCATGATTCGGTAATCGAATAACAACGAGAAGTAAATAAAGCTTTGCTTTATTGATTCACTTAGAGAATACAAGTAGAGAGAGAAACACACTCAGTTTACACACAGTTAAGAGTTGTAGAATGACAGAACTTGTTAACTCTCTCTAACACGAACTATTTATAGTTACTTAGTCATAAGGCAGCGTACCAGCTGCGGACCATCTGGTCCGCCCGGACCAACTGGTCCGGCGGTGCATATGGTACGGCCATATGACTAACTAACTCACACAGAAGCTCTTATCTAGATACAATACACGAGACACAACGTTAGCATAGGAATATGCTCTAACAAAATGGTGTTCAATGATCGAGAGTGTCTAATTCTGAAGCCTGGTCTCAACATTCCTGAAGATCAGATCTTGTTTCGTGCACAACGAAGAGGAAACCTGTATGCATTGGATATGAAGGAAGCAAAGCCTGAAAGTTCCATCGCATGTTTTTTAGTAAAGGCATCGGAAGAAGACTCAACCTTATGGCACCGGCGAATGGGTCACGTCAATTTTAGGAACATGAATCGACTCGTAAGAGGAAAACACGTTGATGGGTTACCGGACAAAGAATTCGTCCATATCGATCATTGTGTTGCGTGTTCCAAAGGAAAATAGCACAAGACGTCTCACAAGCTGAAGCCACCTGGTAGAACAACGACGATTCTTCAGTTACTCCATCTTGATCTTTTCGGCCCGGTGAACATCACGAGCTTAGGGGGAAAGTCTTATTGCCTTGTAATCACTGACGACTACTCCAGATACTCATGGGTGTTCTTCCTGAGAGAAAATTCTGAGACAGCTGAGATATTGAAGGATTTCGTTACTCGCATTGAAAACGCCAGTAGAGAGAGGGTCAGAAAAATCAGATCAGATAATGGGACGGAGTTCAAGAATCAAACATTTGACGCTTTTTGCAACTTGAAGGGCATTACTCGACAGTTCAGTTCACCGTACACGCCACAACAAAATGGTGTAGCAGAACGGAAGAATAGAACCATCATTGAGTCTGCCAGAACCATGCTTGCGGATTCTAACCTTAAACTCTCTTTTTGGGCAGAAGCAGTGAATACTGCGTGCTACGTTCTGAACACAACGCTCTTGGTTAAACATGCTAACAAGACGCCGTTCGAACTGTTTTCTAAACAAAAACCAGTTTTATCAAGACTTAAACCGTTCGGATGTCCTAGTACTGTACTTATACAGTCTGATCAGTTAGCCAAATTTACCCCTCGGGCAGATGAAGGTTATTTTGTTGGATATTCTATGTCCGCAGCGGCGTATCGAGTATACAACAAAAGAACTCATGTGATCATGGAGTCGTGCAATGTTACTTTTAACGAGCACACTCAGAACACTCGAGAACCTGATTCAGATAGCATGTATGACCTTGACACTCTTTCTTCTACTTTTAATATTGTTGATTCTGGTGTTTGAGGAAATACTATCTCAGATGCTGATGCTTTTGAAGGAAATTTTCCGACCTTTGAGCCATTTGCTCCGGTTTCTCCATCGATTTTGGGAACTATCTACTCGGCAGACCCTCCTAATCTAACGTGGGGAAATCAAACAAGTGAGTCAATGAATCTGTCCGGAGAATCAACCTCTTCTGCAACTCCTGATGAACCAGTAATTCCAATACCAGTTCCAGTTATGGTAGAAACAGAATCAGCACCTGCAGCAGTTCAAGGGGAAACCAACACGGAAACTTCTCCTGAAGATCATGACTCTAATTCTGAAGTTGAAGCTGAAATTGACACCGGTGAAGTCCCGGGAAATGAATAGCAAATTGGGAACCTTGAATCTACCATCGAAGACACCGTTGTTGAAGAGTCAAGGGTTCATAAAATTCATCAAACAAGCCAGATTATAGGCCCTGTAGACAAAAGGATCACCCGGAGTCAAATAGAACATGCTAACTTGTGTTTCTTCTCGTGCTTCATTTCACAAGAAGAACCACCTTCAGTTGCTGCTGCTCTCAAAGATGATAATTGGATTGATGCCATGCAAGCAGAGTTACTTCAGTTCAAATTGCTCAATGTTTGGCATCTTGTTGAAGCTCCAAAGGGTGTTGAACCCATACCGGTCAAGTGGTTTTCAAGAACAAACGAGACGAACGTGGAATAATCATAAGAAACAAAGCAAGATTAGTAGTGAAAGGATACATGCAAGAAGACGGCATCGATTATGACGAAGTCTATGCACCTGTCGCTCGTCTAGAAGACATTCAGATTTTCTTAGCTTATGCGGCGTCTATGAACATCACTGTTTACCAACTTGATGTTAAGACTGCCTTCCTGTATGGCGAGCTGGATGAGGATGTGTACGTATAGCAACCTCCCGGGTTTGTGAACAAGTCATTTCCAAACAAATGTTACAAACCTGACAGAGCCCTTTATGGTCTGCACCAAGCCCCGAGGAAGTGGTACGAGACATTGTCAACATATCTGCTGGAAAATGATATAAAAGGGGTGTTATTGATCAGACTCTTTTCATTCGACACGTCGGGAAGGATATGCTGTTGGTTCAAGTATACGTTGACGATATCATCTTTGGGTCAACGAACGAGAATTTGTGTCATGCATTTGAGGACTTGATGAAGAAAAGGTTTGAGATGAGCGCCATGGGTGAATTAACCTTTTTCCTAGGAATTCAAGTGAAACAGTGACCAGATGGTATACTGGTCAGCCAAGGGAAATACGTTAAAGAAATTCTGAAGAAGTTCGGTTTTCACGATTCTAAGGGATTCTCTACACCTGTGGAAACTCGTCACAGACTGAATACTGATGCTCATGGTATCTCGGTGAATGAGCACTTATACCGTTCGATGATCGGGTCGTTGATGTATTTGACGGAAAGTCGTCCCGATATCATGTTTGGAGTCTGTCTCTGTTCGCGATTTCAGAGCAAACCAAAGGAATCACATTTGACTGCGGTTAAGAGAATTTTTCGATACTTGAAGTCGAATCCCAACCGAGGGCTATGGTATCCAAAAGATTCGGCCTTCGATCTTAGAGCCTTTTCGGATAGTGATTATGCTGGTTGTCAACTCGATCGGAAGTCTACAACGGGTGGAGCTCAGTTTTTGGGAAACCGACTCGTGTCGTGGCAATGCAAGAAGCAGACTACCGTGTCCGTGTCAACTGCTGAGGCGGAGTACATCGCTGCTGCATCATGCTGCTCTCAAGTTCTTTGGATCCAAAATCAATTGCTGGACTACGGTTTGAATTTCATGAGTACTCCTATACATATTGATAATTCTGCTGCTGTTTCTATTATTAAAAATCCAATTCAACATTCTAAGACTAAGCATATAGAGATTAGACACCATTTCATTAGGGATTGTGCTGAGAAGAAACTAGTCACCTTAGTTCAGATTGATTCAGAAAATCAGTTAGCTGACCTATTCACTAAGGCTTTTTGATATGTCTAGGTTTAACTTTCTGGTTACCTCTATAGGTATGATCAAATTTGACTAGGACTGGAACTTCTTGCTCTCTGATACGTTAGTGTCTTGCTCTCTAGGTTGCTTTTCTTTGTGAATAGTCTGTGTATATATCCTAAGTCTTGCTTGCCTCTCACTATAATCACCAAAAAGATTTTACACTTCTTGCTTATTTTGCATTTTTGATGAATTGCTTATTTTAGCTTATGTTATTATTTTTTTTGTTGTTACTCTTTTGACTCACTTGAGTCTGTTCCTATGTTGTTTGACTTGTTTTGGCTGAGAAAAATATTTCAGTATGTTTGTGTCTCGAGTCAAAATGATTTATGACCAAAGGAATTACTTTTCATTTCAATTAACTTGTTTTGAGTCTGTCTGCCGTGCCTGCATCTGTGGAAGATAAAACCAAAATTAGTGTCAATTCTGTAAGTTTTATTTAAGTGTTTTTACACATGTGCAGAGAAAATAGCAGAAAAATACCAAAAACATTGAAAAAGCTAAAACCTTTTTGGTCTGTGGTCGGATAATATGTAAGGAACATGATATAATTCTGGTCTTGTAGATCTAACCATAGCATATGATCCAATCGACCGGTAATTCTATCATTTGATGTGTCGGTAGGCTCGACATACTTAGAAGTAGACTATTTATGTGATTACACATTAATATGCTTGAAAATGTGAACCTTTAAGTCTACCGGAGCAAAATTAAATTTGCCTAAGTCTGAGCTAAGTACGATATGCCAACACACACGAATATTTCTTTAGCATTAAGTCCCTGATTTCACTCATCAGCACATCATCTGTTTTGCTTACGCAAAGACCTTGGTGTCGCTTCATCCATCAATAAATCCGTGGCACATCTGCTTTGCGAAAGCGATGACCTTGTGACCACGCGATCCCATCATCACATTCATCATTTATCCGTGACACATCTGCTTTGCGAAAGCAATGACCTTGTGTTCACGCGATCCATCATAATATCCATTCATGAAATCAGCTACTTAACACTAAAGAAATAGGGGGAAATAAAATATGTTGTCATATGGTGAAGAAATTCCATATGTACATTTTGAAATTCTTATGTGTGTGGGCTGTATCCGAAGTGCAAAAATGGCCCATGGTAGAATTCTGGTGACTTAAGTTGTATATAAGGTTAATCACATCTTTCACTAATCAGACAAAACATGATAAAATATATCACAGAAATTTGTTGAAAATTACCTTGTCTGAGCTTAGGTGGATAAACAATACCGACAATCTGACTTAGGGTACCGGATCCGAAAGGTGATTTGAATTGTTAGTTTTATTGATCACGTAATTGACCGTTATGATTCTAAACATGTCTGACCACGACCATACAAAAATATGTGAATTCTCAAAGCCAATATGCTTGAATTTCCAAGTTTGGTTAAAAATTGACCAACTTGTACTAAAAATAAACTTGGTATTGGTTAGAAATGAACCAACTTGAAAGAAAATGAATTATTGAGTTCGGGTGGAAAGTTGACCCAATTCGGATAAAAATGGAAATTTTGAGTTCGGGTGGAATTTTGACCAATTAAAGCCAAAATTTAGGTACTAGGTGTGTCATCATCAAATTTGTTGAAATATACAGATACTTGGTTTATATATTGAAAATTTATCTTCCTGGTAGGTTACTGGTGGCAGACATACTTTGCTGTTTTAAGTTTTGTAGTTAAATTGCAAATTTGTTAAATTTTGGTAAATTTTTGGACTTAGAAAATTTTCACTTTCTATTACAATTCTGCTCTTAGCGAACTTGTTTTTGCCTTAGCGAACTTCTGTCTGAGGCCAGTCCGCTAAGTATGCTCAATAAGTTTGCCCTTAGCGAACTTGTTTGAATGAATTGCAAATGTTATGTTTGTCTTTCATGAAGTCCGCTAAGAACAAATTGTTCTTAGCGAACTTGTTTGGTGAGAAGTCCGCTAAGTAGATTTTGTCCTTAGCAAACTTCTCCTGTGTTACTGTTTATTTTTGCTTAAGTATTAGAGAAGTCCGCTAAGAAGGATTTTGCCTTAGCCAACTTCTCCACTTACATTAAAATCTACTGAGGCTAAACTGTTCTTAGCGAACTTGTTTTTGCCTTAGCGGATTTCTTTTTACTTAGAAAATTTTTGGTGTCTCAAGTTCAAATTGGCTTTAGCGTACTTGATTTTGCCTTAGCGAACTTCCTAGCTTAGCGAACTTCATTTTAGGCTTATCGAATTTGTTTTAGCCTTAGCGAACTTCCTTGGTTAGCGAACTTCATTTAGGCTTAGCGTACTTCTTAGAGGCCTTAGCGAACTTGTTTTAAATGACTCTTCCTTTAGCGAACTTGTTTCGGTCTGCTTTTACTTAGCGGACTTGAAGACAGCCTTAGCGAACTTCTTTAATTTTAGATATTTTTCAAGTTCGCTAAACCCTACACTATATAAAGGAGACTTGGTCGTTTTTATTCATTCACACTTTCAAAACACACAACCGCTCTCACAATACGAACCGGCGACTCTCTCCCTTCCACTGTTCGATCGAAAACCTCCCATTCTCTCTCGAATCTGTCATTCTAGTTGCAATTAGGGTTAATTCACACACTCTTCTTGCATCCACAGGTTCGATTTCACTCTTATTTCGGTTGTTTTTGGTTTCGGTGATGATGATGAGCCGTAGGTCCGATTCTCAATTTTTAGGGTTCTAATACATTAATTTGATGAAAACTACAGATTTGTTACATCTTTACTTGATCCTAGTTCACTTGTGCTCAAGTTAAAGGTATGTGATTCGAATCTCACTTTTATCATTTTGAATCCGAGAAAGTTGATATACAGGGGTTCGGTTATATGTTTTGAGCATAAAATTCCTTTGAGTGTTTCATAACTGTTGGTTGTTTTTGTTCTAGTTGATTAGTTTGAACCATGAAATTTGTTTGAATTGATAGACTTTGAACTTTAAATGCTGTGACCTCAGTTATTTAGGAATTAGGATACTTAGGAATTTTTATTTAAATTGTCAATTTTGGAACTTTGGTTGGCTTGATAGAACTCAATGTGGCTACTGTCAATTCAATTTAGTTAACTCAAATCTAATTGTGTATATATGCCTGTGAGTTTACTTTTAGCAACTTTGAAGTTTCAATTTGTTTTCCCTCATGACTGGTTTGACTTAATGAATTCCACATTGTGTTGAAATTATCTAGTCATCTATCAAAATTTGTTATGCTTTATTGTTCATGTCCAATTTGATGAGACTTAAACTTGAATAACTGCTGATAATTGTTGATTAGAATAGTCACTCATCAGTTAATAGTTTAAGTTTAAAGTTTCACAAGTTATACCTTTAAATTCAATTTGCTTATATTTCTTTTTGTGTTTGTCTAAAATTTTTGAAGTCTAATTTTGCTTGCCTGATCACAAAACAGAACTTCTTACTGTTGAGAGATTGATCAAGAGCATTGCATCTTTTTCATTGATCTTAGCAAATCATAGATCATCAAAAAGGTATGTTGTTCTATCAAATGGCAATGTGAGTTAAGACTCACTTTTGGCTACACAGGGGCAATTCTGTACTTTAATTTAGTTCATCTGAAGCTTACTTGATTTCTAATATAATATTGCTTGATCCCAGCAGATAACTCACTGATTCATTGAGAAATTCACCTCATCTTATATTAGATCTTAGTCATCCTTAGATGTTCAGAAAGATATGTGTTTCTCAATATAAGCATTCATGTTGTTAAATCAGGTAGTGCATCACCTTATTAGTTTTATATGTACTTGTATGTCTCTCTCTGTGTAAATTGACATCCAATTGAGCCTAACACTGGTGGTTTGGACTGGTTAAGATCCACACGGGTCTGAAACAGGTCAACAACTCAAGTGAAAGGATCTTGGACACAGTTAACACTAAGATAGACATAATTGAATGTCTTGACATATCTAAGTTAATTTGACCACTTTTGTGAACTAATTGAGAGCATATCTACATAGGATGTGATCTATGATACCTCAAAGGTTCATATGAACTATCTTAGGTATTTAAGCTCCGTTTGAACACTCATTTGGTCATTTTGACTTTAATAAGTCAAATTTTGCATGAAATTGTTTCTATGAGACTTATGTGACTGTTTTAGCTTAAATGTGAATTTGATGACTTGGTTATGTGTTGTTCAATATATCCATATGTGCTTGTATTTGTGTGTGAGGATAGAATTTGACATGTAAAGACCCCATCTAATCTGTTAAGCTTACATAATCACATTTTGTCCTCTAAATGATCAAATTGAACCAACTGACCCATCAGGACCTCTTTCTTGCTTATGAGTGTTATTATGACTTTGTTGCATCTAGACAATCCTTGTTAATGATGATATATGAATACATTCCTTGTTATCATTTCTAAGTATAGTGAATCTGCATGTGAGACCATTCTGGTCTTAGCGGACTTGATTCAGTCTTTAGCGTACTTCATAGCCTGCTTAGCGAACTTCTTTTGTTCTTAGCTAACTTGTTCCATTACTTAGCGAACTTGTTGTAGGTCCTAGCGAACTTGTTCTCTCTTAGCGAATATAATGAGTTCTAGTGGACTTGTTGTTCTGTTTAGCGGACTTGAGTCAATTAACTGTAAATGTTTATAATTCTAATATTCTATGAGTGTTCTGAATGTTTGACAAGTCATTATTACACTTATTACCTGCATCTAATTGGTCTTTGAAGTTTAGTCTTGTTATTTTACAACTTTATTGTCTTGCATTTAAAGCACTGTTTTTAATCAAATCTAGGAGTTCACAAGTTCGGGTGGAACCAAGTCCCAATGTGACTTTCCCTGAACTGACTTGACAAACTGGGATACCTAATCATCTAGATGTTGATCCCAGATTGCCAAAAACCTCCTGTACTTGATATTTGTGACTGTTGTTGAGACAAGTAGTAGAATTCTCCTTGAAATTCTCCTTGACCCTCCAACAAATCAGAATTTAGTTAACCTATTCTCTATTTGGGTCATTTTTCAATATTCATGCAAAATCATTCAATTAAGTCAATGTTAATGGAGATTTAGATCTGGCTCCTTGTTTTCCCAGATTTCATTACATCATACGCATCTATTATCTTTCCTAAGATACTTACATTTTGTTAATCATGACATTCCGGTTGCTTGTGATCATTTTGAAGTATATGTATTATATGAGTTAGTTTATGTCATTAATACTCAAATGGAAAGCTCTGTCACTATCACGGGTTTAGTGTGACATGACATTCATCTAGTGTTGAATTAGATATAATCTTGTAATTCTATATGTGCAGATGCCTCCCAGACAAGCTGCAGAAGCTTTAGAGTATGGTCGCCTGCACAACAGAAGGTGCATATTTAACAAAAACTGGGAAGGTGCTAACGAGCAAGCTATTGATCTTTTGCAACAATCAAGTTGGGCAACAACCATGCAGATCAACCCTGTTATCTACAAGGGTATAATTGAAGCATTCTGGTACAATGCTGAATCTGCTGAGCTTGACGATGGAACAAGTGTGGTAAGGTCAAGAATTCAGAATATTGATGTTGAAATCTCTAAAGAAAAGATCAGAACTGTCCTGGATCTACAGGATGCTGACCTGCCCAAGACTTTCACTAAGGCTCAGTGGCAGTCAACCATTACAAGAATGGGATATTCGGGTGTCTTTCTTCCTAATGTCAGCAACAAAGTTCAGAAGACTTTATTTCCAACAAATTGGAAGTTCATTATCAGTTTCTTCATTGCGGCATTTGGACACCGCAAGGCAGCTCCAGATGATTTTATTGATGATACCGCATGTGCTATCCATGGGTTCGTCACTGGATAGGGTTTCAATCTTTCCCACCAACTACTGAAGTGGATGATTTCTAACCTTCACCCCACTGGAAGGCAAAAGAAGTTTCTGATGTACCCTCGATTTGTACAAGCCATCTTGGACCATTACTACCCAACCTTGGTGAAGCAAGGAGAGACATTCTCCACCAGTTCAATGAATACTGGCTCGTATAGTAAGTACCAAGGGAATGAGGTACCTTTCTTTCCCGAGATGATTGCTCGAATAGCTCCCGTTAATGCTGAAGGATATATTCAGATGGGTGAAGCTGCAGTTGAAGCACAAGTTGAACCTACTGGTGCGGCTCAAGTCCACCCTGAATTGGACTTGAATGCCCCAGTTGCCATAGATCCTGCTGCTGCTGCTGAAGACCTTGGGAATCTCCAGGGTGACAATGATGAAGCTTCAGAGCATGTTGAACCTTTAAGTCCAGTGAATGTGATCTCATCAGACGCTAAGGAAGGTGATGAAACAAATGATGATGAATCCTACTCCTCAAGCTCAGATGACAGTCCTCCACAAACTGAACAGATTCATCCTCGGAAAAGACAAAGGACTGGAGAATCTTCCAGGGCCTCAACAAATCTGACACAACCATCATCATCAGACGAAAGCTACAAGCCGTCCAAGGATGACTTAGATGAAGACGACTCTTCAGTATCTCTCGATCAGATGGATCTTTCATATGATCTTGCAGCAGAGGCTGAAAGTCCTCCTAAGTCTCCTCCCAAGTTAACTGTGAACAGGCTTACATTTACTGCTGAGGGTCGTAATCAGTCCTCTGATTTACTCACAGTTAGAGCTATAAGAAGCAAGTCCTGCACAGAGAAACTTCAAGTCAAGAGAAAACCCGGTTCCATAGATGAGTATGAAGTTGTTGGTTCATCTAGCTCTCAACCAGAAACAACCTTAGCCACAACTCCTGTCTCTCCATCTCCTGCTGATCTAGCTAATAGGATTGATATGGATATGAGATCTCTGGAGAAGATAGATGAAGATGCTGTTATGACCACTGACCCCTCTGGTGCTGTTGCCACCAGCCCAACTGTTTCAGAATCTGAGAAGATAATGGAACTTCAAGCTGAGGTTGTTAATCTTCAGAGTCAAAACGATCACCTCAATTGTTCTCTACAGGTGGCCAATCAAAAGATCACTGACCAGGCACTTGTAATTGCTGAACAAGCTGCTGAGATCCAAAGACTCAAGGATCTACTTGCAAAATCAAGTGAAGACAAACAACTTAGTGACAAACCAGATGGTGATGATGCTGGTGAAAAAGAAAGTGAGCTACCTGAAGACCAACCACCAACTGATCAAGGAACTGATGGCGGCAATCCTCATGATCCTATTTCTTCTACAACCATGCCTACTGGTAAAGATACTACAGGTGCTGAAGACACCTCAAGCCCCATGCATGATAGTGATTTTGAGGTTGATGCAAATACTCTCATTGAAGGAAATGAGCTGAACTCCTCAAACGACGATGAAACTTTTGTCAACAGCCTCCTTCATGACGAGCCTGTAGATGAAACTCTGGATTCAATCAAGAAGCTTGCTCCTGTGCCAGAGAATCTGAAACTTCCTAGATTTACACAGGAAGCTAAGGCTCTTGCCATTGAGGGATCTTCGAGTGTAGAAGCTGCTGCTGCAACTGACATAGATCTTCAACTCTCTCTAATTCCCTCATCTCAGACTTCAACTACCACATCAACTGCCATTGTTCCCCTGAACGAAGGAGTCCGTCATATGCACGTTGACCCGGCCTTCCTAGATTTTGCTATGGCCAACTTCAGGGAATACTATGCTGAAAAGATCTACTCGAGAAGAAATTCTTGTGGTATTCTGATTGAGTCAATTGAAGATGATACTGGTGAGGTCTCGTATGAGAAACATCCATACTTCGTAGACTTCGGTGATGAAGACGACATGAATGAGCTCGGAGAACGTATGAATGTGCTCATGAATGAAGCAAATCCACTGAATTACATTGATCTGGATCTGATTGAGAGTGAAGATGAAGAAATGGAACCTCTGTTTCCCACTCCTATTCAAGTGAAGAAGGAGGTGGATGATATATATGTTCAGGTTTCTCTGTCTGAGCTTATGCAGACCACAGCCAAGGCTTCTGCTTTGGATATTGCTCCCCATGTTCCAGGTGTTATTCCTGTAGATGCTGAAATTGTCGACCTTGAATCAAGTGCTGCCAAAGAAACTGAAAGTCAATCTGTTCCCACTGAATCGGCTGAGCAAAGCTTTCGGGATCAAATCTTTGAAGCCTCCTTTGTTCACTTCTCCTCAGACTCCGACACTGAAGATGAACCGAATATGACTGCAACTCAAGAGCCTGCGGTTACAGAACAACCTGGTCCTTCTGCTGAGGATAGAGGAAAGAGGATATTAACTCCTGAAGAGATTGCTGAAGAGCATTTAAGAAGGGAAGCTGAGAAAGAAAGATCCCGTAGAGCGCTTATTGATGAAACTCACCGGGAACAAAACAGACTTATCAAGGAAAAGGCCGAAGCGCTCAAGAGATATGAATCAAACCATCCTCCTACTGTCATGTATGCTAAAGGCTCAAGTACTTTTCCGGAACGTTCAGAATCAACAAATACAAATGAACCGTTGATCCGCATTGTCACTAACTTAGAGGGTACCGATGTGGATGCTGATGACACCTCTGTTACAGCCAACATGGTTAGAACTCTGATGAAAGACAACTTCTCATTGACATATCTGATGAGTCTCACAGAAACTGAATTGACCAAGCTGTACACTGATGAGAAGAGGTTGAATTCTCACTTACCTCAAAATCAGAATATTGAAGCTGAACCTGATATCCTGGCAGATATCTTTGCTGACACCACAAAGACTGTGGACTTTCTTCCTATCAGAGATCATCTGTCTGATCTTATCCTGGACATCGACAACACATACATTCCTCCTCCAGAGAACTCGTCCGTTGACGCTCCTGATTCTAAAGCTTACATTGAATCCACTACCAACAGCATGACGTTTGAAGCACTCCGCAAATTCTGTAAATTCAAGAATATAAATAAGAAGGAATACAACAAAAAGAGACTTACTGGTCTCCGGAAGTTTGTGTGTGAGTTCCGAAAGACAGAACGGTTGGCTAAGTTGGAACAGATAAGAATCCAGGAAGAGGAACGGGCTGAGGCACTCAAGAGACAAGATAATCCCCCAATCTATGACGAATGGGATAAGCTGACTCCTAACCTGAAGGCTATGCAACTATTTGCTGCCAAGAACCTAAGGAAAATGCCTAGCAATCCTAAAGTCAATCATGGGATGAAAATCTTAGGATGGAAGTATGATGAAGCTTTTGATGCTTTCATGGTGAAGAGGCGAAATAGCTATGTCCAAATATTCAGAGACTTCAAAGCTCTCACTAGCTTGTTCTCCTGGGAACTCAAACAGCTCAAGTACCTGGACTTGGTGAACCATATTAAACATCCAAAGGGTATAAGGGCTGCTGTGTTGATCCAATCTGCTTATGATGATAAGAGATTCAGTCAAGATCCAGAAGCAGAGAGAAAAGCTCAGTTGGCTGAAGAGAAAAGAAGACTTCGTGCTCCTCACTGTGGTATGTTCAAGGATATAGGAAAGGAAGTGAAAGCAAAGACTATCCCTGGAAACCAGAAACATGCTCCTATAATCAGCTGGTACTATAATGGGATGACTCACGAGTTGGTAATTGAAAGAGATGGTGCTGACGCTATCAGAATATTTGTTGCAATAGAACTCCGACTTCTCTCTTGTTCCTACTTGAAGATAATGTATTATGAGAAGATGCGGACCATCCCGGTTCAGTTGAGACCCTATGAATGCTACGATGCCAACTACTTTTTGATGTTCTTAAAATGGTGGTGTACAAGGCTCGCAGGATTAGGTAGACTCACTCTTGATGCTGAACTTCTGAAAACTGCTAATTGTTGGTTGATTGAAGAACATGGCTCAAGTGTCATTCTGGATAAGTCAAGAAGATTGGTCGAGCTGAACAATTATAATGATCTGAAGAAGCTCATTTGGCAAGATCTATATAGGCTGTATGACATGGGAATCAATGTGTACTCTGACAAAGACAGAGAACACGCCAGAGAAAATTGGAGATTTCTGCTGAAGCTGATCGGTCAGGATGCTTGAAGCTCGAGTGTTTGTATTGCCAACAAGGGTGGAATTGTAGGAACCTAGTTGTTAGCAACACAAACCTTTTGTTGACTTATTTTGTAATTGATACTTTGGTTTGTAATTGACTTTGAATATGTATTTGATAAACTTTGTTTATGTGTTAGTGTACTTGTTATGCTTCTTAGCGGACTTGTGACTTATATACTTAGCGTACTTATTTTACTCTTAGCGTACTTGTTTGTTCATGTCTTAGCGGACTTGTTTATTCCTAGCGAACTTGTTTACTTAGAGTATTGATCTTGTTCCTAGCGTACTTGATTTGTTCTTAACGAACTTGTTAGCGTACTTGTTAATGTTAGCGGACTTGTTATTGCTTAGCGTACTAGTTAGCAAACTTGATAATGCTTAGCGCACTTGTTTTAATGCATAGCGAACTTGTTTTCCTGATGGAATATTTTATTGAATCCTAGGTAATGATTGTGTTGTGTCAAACATTCTTTTTGTCCCAGGCACACTAGTAGTATAAATACTACTTGGAAAACCCTATTGAGCACGCATCAAGGTTTATTTTCTGCAGAGAGCCCTTGTGTGTGTGTTCTTGGTGTAGTGTGTGTGTTCTTGAGTTTTAGAGATCATCCATGGGTGATCATTGAGGCGAATCAAACCTGAATCGACCCTCACACATGATTTCCGCACTTGTGTGATGAATCGTATGAGAACAACAAGCTCAAATCTGGTCCTGACAAATTATCTAGAAAACACATGATCAAATATTAGAGATATGTGACTCTTGAATCCGAGTTGAGTTAGCGATACGGCTATTAGTGTGAATAAGAAGTTATGGAGTAGTTAAAAGTATGCAGAAAATGTAAAATCAGTTAACAAACATATGACTTTCATATTTTTACCTACAAAATACTGTGATAATTGATATGTGGCATATGTAATTATGTTTGAACAAAGCTATATGTTGTTTGCAAGTTTCAGATGCTAAGTTTTGTGTTCTTCCGTTAGTTTTAAATGTTATTTATTTAATTTGTTCTTGGTTCTTAAATTCATGTTTGTTATAAATATGCCTGTTTTCGATTTAGCGTTGCTCAAATAGTCATGTGATTTTGAGGGCGTAAATCTTCCTTGCATTTTATCCTATTTTATTGAACATTAAATTGAAGTTTACCCGTGATTTGCTTCCATTTGGGATATTAATGTAATGTCTATTTGATATATTCATTTATTGTTTAATATGATCTTTGCATTTATGAACCAATAATCTATATATAATACTAAAAGTTGAGCAATGCCAAAATTTTGACACCATAATGAATGCTAAATCATAAATACGGTTTACTTGAAACCAAACGCTTGATACTACATGCTTAAGCATTGTCTTTAATAAGATCATCATACATGTACATGCATCATCATCATGATGGTGATTGGTTGATTAAATATATCATAATAAATTGCTTACACTTATTTCAACCCATACGAATTCTCTAACCCCTTATCGTAACTCACGTATGAGTTGATGGTGATGATTAAATTCCATGATAAAGAAAACCATTGGAATTCTATATTGGTTGTTAATTGTTCATAAAGTTTATGTTAAATGATAATCTTTGGAGTTCTTGCAACTCATAGAAATAAATTGATCTTATTTAAGTTTTAGCTTCTACAAGGTTCTAAAGATGTATATAAAACCGACTACGATGGGTTGTCAACCCCCTCCCCCGTACCTCCGCCACCTCACCCGTCGGACCTCCTACGTCGTGTAAGTTCATTTTTATTACGTGTCCATGTTTATGCAATTTAAATGTTAATTTACCTATGGTTGTATCCGGTGGGAAGAAAATGTACCATCGGAGGGTAAAGGCCTTTTGGTTGCATCCGGTGGGAAGAAAATGTACCACCGGAGGCTCTGTCCCTATGCTTACTTACGGTGGGAAAAAAATATACCACCGGAGAAAATACCAAGTTTATTACATATCACGCGAATATTACATTTTTTATTACATGTTTACCTATTGATTTTCTTCCTTTTGTTTCTTCTGCCCAGGTTCTTTCGTTGCTTGTAGCTGGCCAATATGGGTTTGATTATCGTGCACTTCAAGTTGCGACGGGTGCATTGGTATGTCTTCGTTTTTGTCAACGGGTCCACTGCATGGGTCTTCACTGTTGTGGTTACTTTGGTTCGAACCCCTTCTCCGGTGACTAGAGTTGTCGCCTGTTTTTCCCCGGCTTGCAATGTAGTGCATAGTGCTCGGGCATAACAACCAAGAGAAAGAAACAATGAATAAATTGGTTATATAAGACACCGGTTATGATTATGGCATTTGAACTGAATCATTATATTATTATTATGGTATTGTTTGAAGAGGTGGAAAAATACGAGACGGCTTAATTTTAAAAGGTTTGGACCACAAGTGAAAAAAAATATATACGCGGATCGTGACTGACCCGACCCGTTGTCTGTATTTACGTTATCATCGGGTTGGGTTATTATGACGTTATGAGAAGTTCGTTGAACATCAGGAATTGCATTATAACCCGGTGTATATCGGGAATTGCATTATAACCCCCTTACTGATTTTCCTTTGTCATCCGTTTGGCTTAAAAGTAAAATTATGTATTTGAATTGATGCTGTAATTGAAATTATTTAAAAATATATAAACGGTTTAACTTACATTTCACAGCCAGAAAATTGATAGATTTGAAAAGACATAGATAGTATCGACAAAATCTATCTGTTGATTAAGACAGAATCTTAAAACCAAGACACAAAAAACACATCTGTTCATGGAAACAAATGAATACAGTTTCACTCAAAGTAAGACGGCAACATAGATTGACTGACCCTTTAATTATAAGTTGTATCTGAATCATGGATCTGACAAATTCGGACCTCAAAATGGTGGCGATGAACTCACATGTGGCGACTGAATCCCTGATTTGGTCTTCCGTTACAACGAACTGATCCCACACAATGTTCCAGATGACGTCGAGATGAAGATGGCAACGACCTAATTACCAACTCGAAAGCCGGGCCGATTAAGACGGCGTGAATGACTAAGCAGATGGGACGAAGGGCTTCGTGAGTTGTCGGTTGCGCCCTATTGGTTGGGTCATGGGTGTACTTTGGAGTTAGGGTTACTAAATTATTTTTGGTTTCACGGGATGGGTAATGGAAAAGACTCTAAGGTAAATCTGTTAATATTTCTAATTGATGAATAAAAAAAATATTTCGGGTTTTTGGGTATCCGAAATGCCCTAGCTTTTCCGAAAACACTATCCGGGCCCGAATCCATAAAATGCGGTTATCCGAATATTTTGTAATTCTGGGAGCCCGAATGTCGGATATTTTGGGCTCGGTTTTGGATTCAGGAAATTTTTAGCACCCCTGATTTCAAATAATTCATTGTCTAATATGGATTTTAACATGGTTAGGTATTCTAATTTTGATAGTAATTTTTATTGTGTTTAACATTTATAATATGTGAGATTTGGGTGAAACGTTCTGAGCATTTTTAGAAATAAGATTTCTCAGTTTGAAATTTGGCTTAATATATTAAAGTTTACACCTTTGAAAATTGCCACCTTCAACTAAGTCATAAAGAAATGAACATTCTATAAAAGTGCCTTGGTTAGTGTTCTTAACAGACAAACTATTCTTAACCATAAAACTAGAACACGTTTAATTATATACTAGTGGGGTACCCGCGTGTTGCAGCGGGCGACGGTTTATAGAGCGTTATTTGTTGTCTTATGTTCCCTCGTTCGGCGGCAGGTACAATTTACAACGTGATATTCATTTCTGTTAGCGAGATGTGGTGCAGTAACAATTTACAATGGAGTGCATGCGCGTTCGGGGGGTGGCGACAATTTACAAGACTCATGACAGAGAATGCAACCCGCGCGATGCGAGGCGGCAACAATCAACCAACATGATACTTGTTTTTTGTTTGTTTATCAATCGTCTAGTGAAACAGAACTACTGATATGAAGATCTAGTTTTCGAACTCAGCTAGTGGAAATGGGTCAAACCGGTTATATTGGATCATTTAACTTGTTTCCTCGTGAATTTTGACCATTTAAGTTGTTACAAGAAGATAAGATTGATAAACATGAACTTTGGTGGAGGTTGGTTTAGTTTAGCCGTAGAACGCTTAAAATTCTTAAACTCATTATTCAGAGTATTTTTCACGTTTTAGTACTTAGATCACTTCTGATGGTCATTTTTTTGTGCTTATGTTCAATGAACAATGTAATATAGAATACTATTTGGGATTTTCTGATTTAATGAATCGGTACACGTAGCAATATAATATTGTATAAGATGGGCTCGTATCGGATTTCTTTAATCTTTGCCGCAACGTGGTGGTTTGAAATTGAGTCTATGTAATCTTACTAAAAGTTACTTTTAATTAATGTAATTATGTTCTAATTAGAGTGGTTAATTGTTGCAGTATTTAGGAATGATTTCGCCATGGTTTGACATCGCAAATATAACGTTGGTTTTTCGTGAGGTAACCCACCGCAACACGATGCAAGGCAACATCCCGTATTTAACAAAGGGGTTAATTTCTTTAACAAGTGTACCCTCAGATGGAGATTTTGGCCCGGGAGCTTGAAAATGACATGGAAAAAATGGTGAAAAAATATGGAAACTAATTTTTGTGACTCTTGAAATGTTCCTTTATAAGAAACCGGACCCGTGCTGTGCAGCGGGTGATATGTTGTCTTTTATGTTCTTTGTATGCTCTTTGTTATTTTAATATGTTGTTAAGAATGACATCTTAATGTCTATCGAAACATGTAGAATCATAATTCATAAGTATGAAACTATCATACATTAGATGACATATTTTTGTACATAGCCTATCTATGACTGATAGCTAGAAACATTTAGTACCAAGCGGGTTCATTCTTTATACACTGTCTATGTGTCCGTTTGTTTAGTCTTAAGGTGTGTACCCTTTTATTTTTTTTAATACAACATTAATATAAATATTATTACAGAAAGAACAGAGAAATACAAATTATTACAAAAGAATAGATTAGAGGAAAAGTAGATTACAGGAAAAGGAGAAAAAAGAAACAGAAAAGATAAGCAAATATCTGTATTTTAATAAGGAATCAAAGAAAATGTACTCAATTTAAAGAATGTGCTAGACCTCCACTCCGTGAAATGTTCTTAATTTAATAAATATAAGAATTAAGTCCAATTATAATAATTAAATCCTTAATTTAAAAACACAGTTGTTACTTCTCTATTAAAATAAGAAAAACGCACCAGCAGAAAACTGGTTAATACATAGTTTGACACTAACAATACATGTAAACAACACTGAGTAAGTACCACCCAGCTCCATCTCCTAAACTGCTGCAGACCCACCTCTTTGAGGTGCTTGAACTGGACCACAATGGGCTATCCTTGTGTACCTGGCCACCAAACAGCAGCTCCCTTCTACATAGTATTAATAGCATGACTAAAGTTACCCTTCACCCCCATGAAACATCACCATTTTATCCATAACAACCTCTCCTAAGCCCCAACCTTAGAATTGCATCCGTGACTTCAACAAATGTAAGGGGGCTCAATACCCCACTTGTCTAGTAGGCTAAGAAAGGGGCTTGTTTCAGATTGTCATATGCACTTGTGTTTTCAATCATAGCGTCCTTTAAGCCTAATATTCAAACTTTATAATAAACTGAAAATAAAAACAATGATACTAATAAATATAAATATTATATAAAGAAAAACAATAGGCGAAGCAAGAGATAACTATTGCCTGAGAAATGAAATGATCGTTGATTCCATCATCATGGAAGTTACCTGGGAGTGTAAATTTCCTTCTATTATTCGAATCATGTAACTGTATTCACTATGGAAAGAGGTGAAGAAATATGAAATAACTTTGCTCCAACAAAGTAAACATAATTGCACTCTAGAAACGAAGTATTACCATGAAGGAACCACATTCAAAGCACAAATAGAAACGCTCCTGTAGCAGTATTGATGCAACAAAAAGATCTATTTTCAAATTAGAAATCAATATATGAAGGGAAAAAAACATTGTATTGAATAAATAAATCTGTTTTGACCTACTGACTTCCCTTGTTTCATTGTGTCATTGCGGGTCAACCCAACTTCATTGTGTCATTGTAACCCAACTTCATTGGGTCATAGCATGTAGGCCCACTTGATCTGCAAATTTGACGATACACCCTTACAGTTGCTTTGCAAAAATAAGGAAGTGTTATATAGATTTATTAAATTCCAAAATTCTCATCTAAAATACATCTTTTTTTTTCTTCACAAGAATATACTTTTAAAAGTTAACTTTTTTATCACATGGATACACTTTTAGGTGCTAAAACGGTTAGTACGTAACCTTCCGATACTAATTTCTCCATTTCGGTTGCTAGATTTGTTATATTCACCAAAATGTCTGCCATTTCGTTGTATCTATTCAAAGTTCGACCCTCTGTTTGTTATTTATTTTTATTTTCCTATTCACAGTTTAACTGTTGATAGCCATGTACTATAACTTATTTGAAATAAGATTAAGTTTTGAAAAACAAACATTTAATTGTGTTGTTTGTCCTAATCTGTTTTGAGCCATAACTACAACTTTATTTCTTATATTTTGTTCAAACTTAGCTTTATATGGTTACAGTTAGTTCCATTTTTTCCCTTTTTTTCCCAGATTCGATAGCCAAATTTTGGTACTTTTGTAGTCACTGTGTACTTCCATTCTTAATTCTACCTATTAGAAACTATAATTTTCATGTATATGCAAGCTAGGAATTGTAAGTAGCATACCAAACAAGTTCAAAACTATTGTTCGTATTAAAAATGTTCCTTTTCATACAGTCAGACAACATCTCTAGACACCTGGCCAACAAGGATACTACATTGCAACCCATTTATTAAAAAAATAATTTTGTATGAGTAAACAACTAAATCGTGCTTTCGCACGTGTTGCTGCGCATCCTTCTTATAAACGTACCACATTCGAGCTTACATTACATTAAATTGTAATATGAAAGATAAGAAGCAGGGCCATTAAAAATCATCTCTGTCGTTACATACTATGTGAGAAAAAATAATTTTATTGAAATAAAAGATGTTATTTGAAGAAAAAGTGTACAGAAAAATCGAAACAAGACAAGTGTAACTGTTTTCATGATGATTTGAATTAATAAAACCATTTGAGAGAGTTTCTTGGGTCCATGTAGATCCACACAGAGGTCGCACAATGGGCGGATTGGGTAATGGGTTATGGGCTGCAGGCTTCACGCCTAAACAGATTAGTTTTCCCTGGATCAGGTTGGGTTTACTCATAACTTTCTATTGCCCATAAAGTTTACACTAATCAAAATATGTTATATCAATTATAATCTAACTTGTGGAATAAAACACCCACTCAAGGCGAGTTATGACCCAAACCAGCAAGTCACACACCTCCTTTTAACAAATCGACCCATTTGGAAGTAAATGGGTCAAAAGTCGAAACTACAACCTCTAAATTTCTCCTTAGGATAGAGTAGCACTTACAGTTTCACTCAAATGCTCTCCTCTCTCAGTGGCAATTCTTGTGGTGGTGCTCAGAAAGGGCCATGTGGCATGCTATCAAAAATATTATATGGAATGCTACAAACAGAAAATCAATGAAAGAGACATGAAACGAAATGCAAATAAAGGCAATACTTACCAGAAGATAATTTGATGACCATGAACCTCCTGCTTCCCAATATTTGTGTTGCTCTGCCTTGGGATTTCAACATTCTGAAAGGTTAAAAAAAAAAGATAAAACCTGGAAGACATCAATTGATTACGACAAAATGCAGCTGGAAAAAATGAAGATAATAAAAGAACAATAATAAAAGCACCTAAATCACCTGATCAACTTTAATGATAGCTGCCAAAAACAATGAGGTGAAAATATTAACCCGGATAATAAAACAATTACCTGTTTGCATAAACATTAGGCATGGAAACATAAAAACTGTATATAATCGGTTGATTGGGAATTGATGCGGGCATGCCCCTGTTAATCGGTTAATTGCCTATCATAATACCGCCACTGAAAATAGTAGAAGAAAGAATACGAAGAAATTATATCTGAAATGGCATCAACAATTTGAAACATTGATTCAAAAGCACAACTAAATTCTAATATGAAGATACGATGCGACCTATAACAGATATACGGTGTATGTTAGAGTTGAAAATCAAATATAGATTGATGAAGCTTGAAACCGGAAGAGATAGGTAGATCTCATAAAATTAATCCTAGAACAGAGAGAAAGTTGTAGACCTGATATGGAGCAAATATCACAATGTATCAAGGTCACCTAAATCAGAATCGAAGCCCAGAAACACAAACCTTTTTCAGTAAGGATTTCACACGTTCATACAGAGAGGGTAGATCTATAGTAGAAGAAAGAACTTTGGGAAGTCTTTCATGATTGCACGTGAAAGAAAGTCAAATATCAACTATATCATATATCTATAATTATGAGATATGCTTGATTTGATAATTGATTGTAGGTTAAATTTAGAATGGCTTGATTTGAACAATACCCAGTAAAAATCATGAGTTTTTCATCATTATAATCCAAGTGCAAAAAGATTCATTTTAATTCAAAATTATAAGTTCCAAGCAATTGCACATCACCAACTTAACAAAAAATTAGCACAGATGAATGCATATGTGATATGCAAGCCTATTAAGGGTCTTTGTGGCTGGAAAACAAAAAATTAGAGCAAAAAAATAGGAGTAACCTGTACAGAAATCAAAGAACAGTTGATTGTTTGTTTATATTAAACAAATCAATGACCATATTATGTAGAATTACCTCAGAATGTAGCAACCTGTACTCAAGCTTGGTTTGGTACATCAATTTTTTTTTCAAACTTGGATTAAAACTTGCTTCATAAGGAAGAATGAACACAAATAATCATAGATTAACTATAAAATTCATACCTAGAGCCAAAAGCATCAGCAGAAACACAAATCTCAGCCCCATTCACAACAAAAACCTGCAATAGAAGAAACCCAAAATTGAAAAACGAAACAACCTAAATTTATCACAACGCAAACCTCCGAAATTTGGTCTTGCAAGTCTGTGTTTTACAGATAGATTTTGAATTAGGGCTTCATTATGTAAGCGAGGAATGTTATAAGCGAGGAAAGTGTCTCGGAGGCCAAGATTCATCTTCGACCAGTTTAGGGTCGATGCAGGTTAGCTTTCTTGGAGCTTGTCCCGCCTTCTCCGTCTCCGCCCATCGGATTGTATCAGAATCTGTAAAATCGAAGAAAAGATGAAGCAATTAGACATGAATCTATGAAATTAGGTTGCAGAATGGAGAAAGAGGGTTTGCGAAAGAGAGAGCATTTGAATTTCAAATTTTATTCTCACTTTGAGAAAGAGAGAGGCAGTATTCTGCTGCTAGGGGTCTGCAACCGCTGACGAGAAAGAGAAAAAGAGGTGTACGGTTGCTTCTGCTTGCTGTTCATCGTTGAAGAAAGGGAAAAAGGGTGTACATCATGCAGGTAAAGAGTGTACGATCTGGTTCCTTTGGAACTAAGTATGCTTTTACTGTAACCGATTCTAACTTTAAGAGATTTGGGCTTTAGGTACTTGTACATGTAGCCTTAAAGATTGTACCTCTTAATTTTCATTTGTACCTTATGCATAATAAGTTGTACATCTTAAATTTCAACCACTTTGAATGAATATCTATAATAAGATAGTAAAGATGAGAATGCTACATGCCCTTTTAATTTGCTTATGGTTTTATAATGTGTTTTGAAGTTTAATTATGTATGTATGTGTTACAAATTACAAATATGAATGTTACCGTAAAGATAGTAAAGCGTGTTTAATGACATATTAGCGTGTTACAAATACAAATGCCATATAACAAATCTGGTAATGTGGTACGTTCTCTTATATATGTTAGAGTGTTAGTATGGTCTAAACATTGAATTGTTAATGTAACCAGGTTTGGTATATGTAAGCATGGTTATCTAGAGAAAATGAAAATAAGTATATTTGGTTTAGCGAAAATAAAGATGCGTATATTTTAATATGCAGTAGGTTCTGTTGTCCATTTTAAGAGTTATAATTTAAAACATTTGACCTACATATGAGCATGCTACAAATAGAAATGTTAAAAAACAGGCCTGGTAATGTAACACGTAACTCCACCGTAAGTTTACGAGGTGAATCCAAGTTAAAAGAGCATGTAATTTGGTGATGTTCTTAGAGTTCATAAATATTAGATTTTGTTAAAAAAAAGTTTATGTGCGATTAGATTTGAGTTTACCTGCTATATATAAAAATGTGGGCATCTTGAAGTCAATAGGATCTTTGTTCTGTTAGATTGATATGGTTATTAAAAAATGGAAGCCACTAAAGTGTAATGCTCGCGTGATTTATTTGTTTGTATCAAAATTACTAAGTTATACGTACATGAAGATGATATAACCCGTGTTGATGAATTTTCACTGTATCGTCCCATTTAGTTTGAACGTTTTTTTTAGCTAAATGATGTCCTGATTTGGCTATTCCATTTTTTTCCCCGTGGTGATAAACTATACCCGATTGTATATGCCCACTTCATACGCGGTCTTATGAGGTAGGGTACTAATGTTGTCGGGATTGTACCCGTGGCTTTTGTAGCGCCTATTAACTCTGCTTTGGTTATGTATATCATATTTAAATAAAAGATTACATGTATATTACATCTTTATGCATTTGGAATATGAGAATATGTGTATGAATTATTGATCTAAGTCTTACATATTTTCAATTATCGATGCCACACAAAATTAGCTTTGCGGCCCACATAGTTCCTCTGACATTGTTTCAGGTATTATTAGCAATGGGAGGTTATTATAAGGTTTGCTACTCTTCCTCTTACGGCCGTTTGATAGCTGAACTTAAAGGAGCCGGTGGGTGTTTTGGGCAAATTAATGGGTTTAAAGTCCCGACATTCATTTAGCCTCCTCAATTTGCCTCATTGCATTCAGTATCGCCGTGTTATTACTCATGTACTTAATGGCCGCCCGTTTCTTCAGCCCGGAGGTCTCCCTGGTACCTATTAAAGGGTGTCGATCTCACCTAAAGCTACGTCTTACTTTCATCCATCCGTATAGAAAGGAAGATAAAGGAATATTGGGATGTCGAAGCGACCCATTGGAGATGTGTTACAGGGCCTTGAAGCATCAGGTTCCTGTTTTGAAGACTTGGATTTTGGGTACTACGGCCCTCTATTTGTCATGGTGTGTAGAGGGTGGGATTGCAACAACGTTACTGGACTGTATATGAGTACAGATTACATCTGAACTGACAACGATGTTAGTGACTTCTTCCATTTTTAGTTTTACTATCTGATATTTACTTTTATTGTAATGGTGATCAGTAAAGTTATGTCGTATGTAGGGCCAGTGTATTCATGCGACTGCCAGAAGCAACATAGCGCACTACTTTGTGGATAAACTGGATGAAGGGGGAGTGTATGTGTTGAAGGATTTTTCAGTTCAGAATAACCGGAGTGAATACCGTATACTGAAGGACAGTCGGTTTATGATTGAACTTCAGGGTTCAACAGTGGTTAGGAAGGTGCCTGGGGTCCATGAAGGTTTTGTGCGCCATCCTTTTTCAATAGTAGAACTTGAAGATTTATAAGTTACTGATAACAAGTACTTTGTTGGTATGTTCTGTTTGTATGTCAACCGTTGATATGTAAATTGTTGTCTCATTTCTGCATTTGTTTGCCCTGTTGTGCCATTTCGTATTTATGGTTAATCTTCTTAACAACGGATTTCTTTTATTGGTTTCCTTATAAGATGTTCCTTTAGGTTGAGGTTGTTCTGTTTTTATTGTTGTTGATTGTGACTTCTCTTTTTGGACGTGTCTTCCATTTTACACAGATATGATATGCTATGTTTTAAGTGTTGGGTTTGTAATAAAGCAGGATAGCGGGAGGGAGACTTTAGAATTTCAGCTGCATAACAAACGGTAACATTATCTATCCCTGACAGTTTTATCTAAAGTAAACCATGTTTGATTTTTCATACCTTCTTAACAGTGGCAGCTATGTCCCGGTAACACTGTGGGGGAAGCTTGGAGAGGCCTTCCTTCAACAGAAACAAAAGAAAACAGGCCCCTATGCAGTCATATTGGCGTCAATGGGCGTCAAATATTACCTTGGTATGTGTACCGCTCTTTAGAACCTTATTTTAATTACACGGGTTAATAGTGTTTCCTTGCAGGTGGCCTTACACTGTCCAGCTCATCTTCTACGCTAATCCTGGACTCCAATAGTATACCATTGCTGGGAAAATTGAATGCATCGTTAAGGTACTGTGAAGTAAAGCTATCCGTGTCAGCTTTTGCTTAGCATTTTCTTTGTTGGTCTCACCCTCTACTCTGTATTCATAGACATGTTGACTTGCGTCAAGAGCCACAGACAGTTGGTGAGCAGTCGCACAAAGCCGGTACACTAGGTGAACTATTGCAAATGGCACGGTAGAACAAAAACCAGTTTCCTCATATCGCAACCTGTGTAGCCCGTTTCTATCTTGGGTTTATTACATTGTACAATGTTGACGTGTTTCTCTGTACTTGGAATAGGCAGCGTTTTTTAGAGGTGCCCTGACGGTAACGAATGTGCGCGTGAAAAATAGTTGGTTCAACTTCACATGCAATGGTGGGCGTTGTAGGAAAGGTGTGGTTCGAAATAATGGGACTTTTTGGTGTGAGGCATGTGACATGCCTATTATGTTTCCACGGGCACGGTACAAACAATTTGTGGCCTTCCCTATTGTAGCATATTTTTGGTGTGCTTGGTGTATAAAACTAACCTCTGTTTAACGGATACCATAGGTATAGGCTGCAACTTGATGTAAAGGATGCAACGGCGCACGTTGTTATTGTTTTGTTTGATGAATGTGGTCAACATCTGTTGAAGCGGATAGCGAAATCGTTGCTCGATGATCAGGTAATGGTTTGTGCCCCTCGGTTAGTAGTTTACCCCCAATGGGCTGCTTTCCTTTTTCAATTCTGTTTATGGGCTTCTGTGTCTAGGATGTGATTGAGGATGACAACGTGCTCCCGAATATGCTGAAAGAATTGGTTGGCCAGACGTTTGTGGTCGAATTAAAAGCTCGGACTTACTACTAGTACGGGGAGTATGAGAGCTTTAACTGTGCTCAGGTTTTGCTTGGAGACGCAGCCGAGCTACCGCTTGGCAGTGGGCGGAAAGAGAATCCTGAAGTTATAGCAAAGGAATCATCCTCTTCCGCGGGCCTGAAGCATGATGAGTTTGAGGTGGTTACGCCCGCAAAGAAGTCAGAAGGAAGAGGGAAAACAATGTATGTGTTATGTCAGCCGTGTCGTCCTGTTTATTGATGCATTGTTTTAACTCCTGGCTACTGTTGTCATGAATTTACAGTGATCCAGTAGCTGCTGCGGTTGCTTTGGGGGATATAGTGGTAGGTGGAGGGATTGATGAAAACACAACCACGGAAGCGGCCTTCGCATTGCCTCTAAAAACCAATGTAGAGGGTGGGATATCAGCCGGCATAGCATCCAGTAAGCGCCTGAGGAAAGCAGCTTCAGCAGCCAGTCCTTCAGGAGATACAACCACCAATGCATGTAGCCTGTTAGTGTCTTCTTTACCCGTGTTTTGTTACTTTGTTTCCCCAGCCTTAACATGTAGTGGCCGCTTTGCAGGGATTACCATGTTCATGCGAGTCACGAATCTGTGGAGGAAGAATTTACAGATGACCATTTAATGGCCTCTGCTAAAGGCAGGCCTCGGTAAGCTCCTGCCTTTTTGATACGTGTGTTGTGCCTTCCACTTACTTGCTTATTCTCTTATTTATTGTATAGCTGGAGTTAGAACCTTTATAATAGTGTGTTATTATTGTCGGGCATGTAAGAATGTTGGTCTGATTATTCTCTGATATAAATTGGGCTTTATTGTCGTTTTTGCAGTCGCGCCCATATAATCGACTTGGAAGATGAAGAATGATGTGCAGGAACCTGTCAAGGGTTTTGAATATGTGTGTGATTCGAAGTGCTACCAGTAATGACAGCCACCTTCCAGCTGAGAATAAAATATTAGTTCCTTTTTACTCTACCGTTGTTTGATCTATCGAAACATTGTTTTTTATTTGGTTGGTCAACTTTTTGTGCAAGTTATTATGTTTTGGTGTAGCACCCGTTTCCTTAATCAACTATTATGTTTTATTAATTGAGCCTTACTTATAAAGCATGTTGTGCCTAAACGATTTGTGGGCCGGGTATATCGAGTGTCAAAGGCCATATCATTTCTATGAACAACTTAAACTGTGCTTCTGGTATCAACTTTAGTTTGGTAGCTTCCGTGTTTTGTGTCTTTTAGTGTAGAAGCTTCGGTTGCCTTTAGGCTAAACTTAATTGGGCTTGCCAATAGCAACCAAAACAATTTATCACAGTACACATGTGACCATCTATTCTGGGTTTAACAATCGAGCATTGCAAAGAGGGTAACCATAAAATCTTAAAACAGTTCCGTGTATTCCATCTTTGGTTCTTGATAATGTAACTATGTAGGCTATCGTAATTGTAACAAAAAACACTCTTAAAATGAAATGCTGACAAATCGTATTGTACATTGTTATTTCATCCTTTGGTGTTGTGGTTGTATGGTAGCTGTGCCTTAATAGTGTATTAAGGTAATATGAATTGCTAGGCGTTACTAACATAGAAGACGTCTTCAAAATATACCCACACTGTCTGCCCTGCTCGAAATATATCCAGAATGCGTATGAATGGTCTACTTAGTCTTGCCACATGAAGAAGTTAGTTTAATGCACCACATGTGCCTGTTAATGCAGGGTCGGCAGGCTATCATCGCTTATGTGGTTATCCTCTTATGTCTTATGTAAGAATTAATGGAGGCATGTAGTGTTGTATTGTGGTATGGTCTTACATCATTGTGGCCATACTAAAAAAGACGCACCCGTTTATTATAGGGGACCTTGGGGGTATAAATTTTGGGAAAACTGCTCCCCTGTTTAATTTGATGTGCTAACCTGTATCGTGTCACAATTGGTACACAGTTAGTACAATGTATAAAGTAAAGTGCTATATTATATAATTTAGGATATTTATGAGTCCTTTTGTGTTTATATATCATTTATATGTCATTATTGACAGCTCATGGGACGACTGTCATCATTGCTGTGATTAACCTCTTAGCTCTTAGCTTTCCTCCCAGGCTCTCTAGCTCCCAGCCTAACCTTTAAAGGTAAAACTTATATTCTGGTTTTTTAGATATATTGGTTTGCTAGATAGAAGAGCATTCAACCATCACATACCATTTTCATTGAACTTCACTCACCGTTTAAGGTCAGAGAGGACAGTCTCGGTATTGGATGTTTCACGTAGTCTGGAGTATGTTTGTGAACAGATTTGTGTTCTCCCTTACCTTCACTGCTGTATAGTTGTAATTGTACACTTCATATGATGCTGGGACAGGGATTGAAACTGCAGCATAGAGCATCCGTCGCATCTAATGGGAAGATTCAACATTTTGTGGCCTGCAAATAATAGAGCCTGCTCCACTAGCCATTCAGCGTAAGGAGTTTGTATTGAGCAACGGAATGGTGCAACCATACCGTGGCCTGCGAATAATAGAGACTAATCATACTAGAGAGGTACCACAACCTATATGTGGGTCAACGGATTCAACATTGCAGCACACCAACCAGGAGGTGGGGGGTAGTGGTCAGCTTAATCATCCATACCATGGTCTTCGAATGCGTGAGCCTAATGATATCACCCAGGTACCACAGGTGGTATGTGGGGCAGCGAACTCTACTTTGCAGGCCGTCAATCAAGATGTGGCGGAGGCTAGCCGGTCTGATATTAGCAACTGTAAGCGCAAAAGGAGGTTAATAGCAGGTTAGATACCACCTTTTGAAGGCTTATGTGTTCGGTGTCAGTCAGTTATTTTTGTAACATGCATCGTGACAAAAAATAAACCGGCTTTCCTAATTGCTTTCCTTTGTCCTACGCAGCCCAAGCCTCTCTGGGGCCAGCTAGCCCAAATTTTAAAACAGGTCCCTTGCTTTCACAACTTTATGTTATGTTATTTATCCATACTACTTAAGTGTTATGTGTGACATCTGAGCATTTTTCGAGTAGGATTAGTACTAAGTCAATGTATAAAATACAGAATTAAGAGTAAATAAAAAGGATGATGATGGATTACTGTATTTATGATACATGTGATAGGAAATAACATGATGAGCACTGACTAAACAGGGAAAAGCTATACACCGGATTGGATG
>JBCNJP010001565.1:0-30902 GCA_039602395.1 Deinandra increscens subsp. villosa | reverse complement strand
GAGACTTCTTGTATGATTTGTCAGCCCATCTTTGTCTTCTGCGGTGAGACTTCAACTTGCGACCCGCTTCAATTGTACTCTACAAGCGCATAGAACATCCTAAATAGCTTAATTACGAAACACGATGACATAAGCATAAAGAAGAAGCATGGAAATATCAAATTTAGTATAAATCGTGCAAGGACAATACACGAAAGGATAATTAGAACATTGTGTAAAAGAATGTCCTGAATAACAATATTTAAGTTCGATAATCTGCAGAACAGTTAATCATCAAAAACACATTGATGGCTGTAGCTTCTCTAGTGGAATGTGAACTTTTTTGCAGGCTACATTGCTAAGCACATTGAATAATGTATAACCTAGGTACCAGTTAGCAATTAAAAATTGATAGCAATCAACAATACTCTGGATCAGAATAGTTAATCAACTGTCTATGAACTAAAACATCAAAATCACATGAAACTCATACTAAATCAACAGATAAACTTCATATTTGAAATACAGATTGGAGCAAAGTTTTAAAAAATAGGAGGATTGTGTATGTATGTATGATAATACCCAAGGATTTCAAGATTTTAGGGGTCGCAAGCTAGGGCTTCATCAAGGGCGGCGATTGATTCTTATAATAGGAGGACTGCTGGAGTTGATTCTTAGGGGTCGCCTCTATCGTTATTCTTACCGGCGGAAGCAGATGTATGAAGCCAGAAACCGCTGGTCAATCCAGAAGCAAAATCAAACGGGAGACGAGATAAATCAAAGGGACACGAGATTAGGGCAAAATAAAAGGGAGACGAGATTAGGGCAAAATCAAAGGGAGACGAGATTAGGGATTCGTAGCTCACCTGCGTTGATGCCAATAGACTGAGTTTTAAAAAAGTCGCCGCTCCGGCGTCCTAAACACCGTTCCAACGGCTTCACGCACATCCGTAACATGTTGAACAAATCGATTGAAATCTGATGATGTGTAGAGGTTTGGATTTTTGAAAAGGGCGAATATTGATGTTTGTTGAGAGGTTTTGGGGGAATTGAGATTGCGAATTTAGAAAAGGGGAGGAAGACGACGATGAGAATGACGAGGAGGAGGAGGAGGGGTGAAATCGTCGGTGTTTTTTTGGGAGAGCGGGGAGGGAGTTTTTTGGGGAAAACTTAAATTAGGGCAAAATATTTGGTGGAAATTTTAGGCGGGAAAAAATAAAAGACGACGGGGATTTCTTGACATGCGGATTTTTTATGTCCTCCGTGTTTTTTTTTTAAATATGACGGAAATTCTTGACACTCAAAAAAAATGCGCGTCATGAATTCTTAGGAATTACCTATAATTGACATTTTATTTTGACACTTCAGTTTTTGCACGTCAAGAATTATCGAGTGTCATCGTTCGCGTGTCAAGGAAGGCAGTTTTTGTAGTAGTGATGGTATTCATTGGATGCATACTGGACTGACCCACTAACGAATTGTCACTTTATGGATCGGCGTCATTAAGTGAAATTCGTAAATGGTTGCTTTACTTATCCTTAGACTTGAGATACAAGCAGGTCATGCATGTATGGATTGCACCTACTTGATATAGGTCTAACTATCCTGAATAAGGTAGTACAAAAGAGCTATTTTCAGTAAGTGTAGTGAAGTATGTGACTTGACACGTGTAGTCAAGAGGATTTGTTCCTTCGGCTTTGTGCTGAAGCAGATACCACTGGGCCCCTCATTGGACTAATTAAGATGTTTGCATGGCCGTGCCCAAATGAAATCTAGAGATGTCTCGATTTGCAATTTGGTAATCTTAAGTTAGTTGAGAGAATGAGAAACAGAATCGTTAAAGTATGGAATGACTTCGATCCATATCCATATTTAACACGGTATCAGCAACAAAGGGATAATAAATGACTAAACCATTTAAATACACTTTGAGAAACTGTACTTAAATATTTCTGGGAGCATTGGCGTGTTGCTAGACGCTAACCAATGTTATTACCTTTACTATTGCAAGCTCAAGTGGGAGCTGTAGGGATATGATCATGTAATAGTAAGCGTATGTCTGGAAATTATTTAAGCCTACGGGGTCACACGTCTCGACACCAAATGTATTAATATTAATTAATAGTTAATTAATATTTATCACGAATTATTGAGGAGAAATTAATTAAAACTAATAGTTAATTGTTAACGGACCATTAGTTGTTAATTAATTAAAGGGAATTGGGCTAGATGATTTAAATGACAAGTTGGTTGGAGCCCATATGGCTTGTACGAATTTAAACAAATTCGTGAAGCCCATGGGGGGTTTAGGAAACCCTAGTCTTGTTCACCAAGTCATCTAATCCCTATAAATAGAACCCCTATGTTAAGGGTTTTATTGATTCCTTTAATCCAAGAGATTAGAGAACTTAAACCCTAATTCTCTCCTCCTCCTCTCCCTCTTCTAAATTCGGCCAAGGTTCCCTAAACCTTATTGAGTTCGAATTTTGTGGTGTGACCAAGAAGAAGAAGAAGCTCGTGAGTCTTGCTAGCACATAGCATTGGTGTGTCGTGTGTGCGATCGTAGAGGGATTTACATCAAATCCTCCAAGAAGATCAAGTCTTGCCGAGCTAATAAGGTACATGATTCTATCCGGTTAGTTAGGATAATTCATAGGATTAATCCGCTGCGTACTCGTGTTAAAATTGATAAATCGTTATATAACCTAACAGAAATCACAAAAATCAAAGATGAAAGAGGTGAGTTTGGTTGATACATTTCCGACAAAGTTTGTTTCAGGTGGTTTTATTTCAGAAAAGGGAGTTGGTTCTGTTGGAAACCAAGTGGAGAAGGATGAAAAGCAGTTGCATGAAGAAAAGTTTGCTGCTCAACTGGTTGAAGCTAACAAACTAAAGGATATTAAAGCTTCGTTTAATCAAGCTGCTAAAGCGGGTCCTTCGTGTTCTGAAGTTGATTTAACTAAGCTACCGGGTTACAAACGTTGTGGTTTGGGTAGTGATGGTAAGAAGGATGCAAAGAATATCAAGAAAAATATGCCCACGAAAGCTCTAAAAGTAAAGAAAGACACAAGCTTGGAACAAATTTATTATTTGGCTCAAGTCTTCATGTCTACAATGGAAAAGGGATTCGGTGGAAAGCTTCAAAAGAAGGCTTCATCTACAAGTTCTTCTGGTGAAGTTCAAACAGTGAAAGTTTCGTCTTCATCTGGATCAAATTCCACTCCTCGAAGTCCTACTTCTAAATGGGTACATTCTAATCGATTTCAAATTTTTGATGATATTTCTGATAGTTCTGAGCCCGTTGAGAGGTGTTCATCAGTTCAGGGCAAATCACAATCTCAACGATCATATCGTTTGTGCTATCAGTGTCGCCGAAAGGGACACATGGCAAAGGATTGTCCTGAAACTGGCAAAAGATCATTTTCAAACAAATCTGCCATATTTATCGATGAATCAGGCAGAATTTTTACTGAGTCCACACCGTCTAACACTAAGTCTAAAAAGAAACAGTTTTTTAAATTTGATTCAAGTGTTGAAGGTTCATCACAAGATGATGGTTCAGTAAAAACAGAAAAGGTCAAAATGCAGTGGCGACTTAAGGTTGTGACAAACTTGTTCCCGGCATAATTAGTAATCTTTCACCAACGGTTGATCGAAAATAAAACAGAATCAAAATCTTTTTGATTTTTATAAACTTTCAAACACACCGAAAATCTTTTTGAATTTTTCTAAGATTATGCTAAAACACACCTAAAATCTTTTTGTGATTTTTCAGATATTCAAAGAAACAAACCAAACAGAACTAAAATGAAATAACTAAAACTGATATAACTTAAAAAAATTTTGTGAGAAAGATCCAGACGCGAGATCATATCGGTCAAATATGTATCAGACACACTTCAATTTCATCTATAATCAGCATGCAAGTCAAGTTGGCAGCAATTACAACTTTTCAGTTTATTTCAGCTTGGGTAGATCAATTTTTATAGCTTTCTGATATGTTAAGATGAATTAAGCAAGCATTGATAATATGAAAACCCACGCAATCAGAAATATCGGTAATCTGGCTTATTATCAGTATTTATGTATTTTTCACAGACTTTAATTTCCACAGAGATTTAATGTTCATGGTGTTTAATGCAAAAATAAAGCAGAACCCTAAACAAACAACAATCAGGTCGGCTGGTAGGCACGCAGAGAAAGTCCGATTGTTTAGGAAAATAAAAAATAAAAAATAAAGCAGAAATTGTATAACCCAACAACAATCAGGTCGGTGCTCCCGCACACGCAGAGAAAGTCCGATGAGTTATACGAAACACCAAAGAAAATAAAGCAGAACGTCAAACGAACAACAATCAGGCCGATCTTTCGATACGCAGAGAAAGTCCGATCGTTTGACAAAATAAAGAAAATTAAACAAGTTGAAATCTTTGCAAAATGAAAACATGCGTACACCAGAACATCTCTTTATTCTGTTTTTGCCTTTTTCATTTTTAATGCCAAGATCACACAATACTCATCATGATGTGTCTCACAATTAATCAAGCAATTTTTTTTATATTTATATCATACTTGCATATATCAGATTTACCCTAACGCATTCAACTAACCAAACAAGCACCTACAGCCTTTAATTTTACTTTATCCGTGGTTGATAACACATGCCGATGTATTATCATTTCTCGCTTGGTCGGATCAATTTCTCAATTTTCATTTTTCCATTTTTTTTATCTTTTTGCATTTTTTTTTATCTTTTCTGATTTTCTCCCCCTAAAAAATACAAAGACTCTATTTTTGGATTTTTATAACAAGGAAAGAAACAAACAAAAGAAAAATAACAAGGAAAAATGATCAACCGAAGTTACTTAATTTGGTAACTTTTGAATGCCGTTGATCTGCAAAAGATAACGGAAGCGGGTTTTATCAAAAGCTTTTGTGAAAAGATCCGCTTTTTGAAAATCAGTGTGAATCTTTTGCAGATCAATCAAGTGTTTCTCATAACAATCGCGGATGAAGTGATAACGTATATCAATGTGTTTTGTTTTAGAGTGATGAACGGGGTTTTTAGTGATGCAGATAGCAGCAGAATTATCTATATAAATTGGCGTACTAAGAAACATCAAACCGTAATCCCGCATTTGCTGTTGTATCCATAAAACCTGAGAACAGCAACTGGCAGCTGCTATATATTCAGCTTCAGCCGTGGATGTAGCAACGGAAGTCTGCTTCTTACATTGCCAAGATACCAATTTGTCGCCTAGAAACTGACATCCGGCTGTGGTTGACTTGAAATTAATCTTACAACCACCATAGTCTGAATCTGTATAAGCGGACAGATCGAACTTATCATCATGAGGATACCAGATCCCGAGATCTGAGTTACCCTTCAGATAAGCTAGAATCCTCTTGACTGCTTCCATATGAGAAACTCGAGGTGCTGCTTGGTACCTGGAACAAAGACAAACAACAAACATAATATCAAGTCGACTAGCTGTCAGATACATTAATGATCCTATCATTGCCCTATACCGAGTGACGTCAACTGGTTCACCCTCTTCGTCAGGACAAAGACCATGTGACAGCTGAATTGGAGTTCCAGGAATGCGAACATCTTCTACTTTGAATCGACTTAGAACATCTTTCACATACTTTGATTGATGTATGAAGATTCCCTTGTCAGATTGTTGAACTTGTAAACCCAAGAAGAACGACATTTCTCCCATTGAACTCATTTCAAACTTTGTTTGCATCAATGTCTCAAAATCCTTTGATAATTGTTCATTGGAACATCCAAAAATGATATCATCGACATAGATTTGTACCAAGAGCAAATCCTCCCCCGTTTTACGACAAAATAAGGTAGGATCGACCAACCCACGCTTGAATCCATTGTCGAGTAAATAAGTGGATAGCGTCTCATACCAAGCTCGAGGAGCCTGATGGAGACCATAAAGTGCCTTATCCAACTTATAAACCTTCTCCGGATAATTAGGATCATAGAATCCCGGAGGTTGATCAACATAAACTTCTTCTTTGACTTTGCCGTAAAGAAACGCACTCTTCACATCCATCTGGAAGACCTTAAATCCACGATGTGCAGCATATGCCAAAAAGATTCGAATGGCTTCAATTCTGGCAACTGGTGCATACACCTCGTTAAAATCAATTCCTTCTTCCTGAGAAAACCCTTGCACAACCAAACGAGCTTTATTGCGGACTATCACTCCACGATCATCCCTTTTGCATTTGTAAACCCATCTTGTACCACATGGTTTCTTACTTCCTGCTGGTAAATCTTCAAGATGCCACACTCCCAATTTCTGAAATTGTAATAACTCTTCTTGCATTGCTTCTACCCATGAACCATCAAGTAACGCTTCATTCACATTTTTAGGCTCAATCTGAGATAGAAAGCAAGAATGGAATGCTTCTTCCTGAATACCAGATTCCAAAACAGTCAGTAATGCACTACTCTCAATTTGATGTCTCGTGCGCACTCCTTCATTTAAATCACCAATAATATTGTCTTGCGGATGAATGGTGTTTATCCGGAGCGTCTGATGAATGGGAACCTCAACCGATTCAGCCATACCAGGAATAGGATCTTCCTCAACCACCACATGCTCAGTTGAATCAACTACCATATCATTTGTAACATCATCAACTTGTGGATCAGGTTGTTGAACAGGAAGCTCAGTCTGATGTGACACGGCTTCATGAAATTCATTCTCATCATCAGAAGACATTACATCAGCCACAACTGTTGTATCATTAGAAGATTCGGTCACATAATCAGTAGCAGCAGGCACATCTGGAGTCGGCAGATTTACTATTTTGAGAACCGGAATGTCATTTTGAAGTTCAATGTAAACATTAGCAAGTTGCTCGTCAGACATATCTGGAGTCGAATCAACATTTTCAAACAATGATTTATAATCGAACATCCAATCCGGTCCTTCACCTTTGGGTGGTAAAGTATAAGGTTAAAAATCCACATGTAAGTATTCCGCTACAGTTCCCGTCTGCAAATTGAATACCCGCTTCTTTTAATTCGAGTATCCGACAAACACTCCCTCGAATACTTTGTCATCAAATTTGCCCGCAGACGTTAACACGGTACATGGACACCCAAATGGCTCTAAGTAATCAAGAGTCGGCTTGCGATTCTTGAGCAATTCATAACACGTCTTCCCAAGCCGTTTAACAGTTAGTACCCTATTAAGCATGTGACAAGCGGTGTTGACAGCTTCAGTCCAGAAAGGAACCGGCAACTGAGCATCAGCCAACATCGTTCGTGCTGTTTCAATAATGGTACGATTCTTTCTTTCTGCCATGCCGTTTTGCTGAGGTGTGTATGGTGTACTAAATTCGTGTACAATTCCCTTTTCCATACAAAATGTCCTCACGGCTGAATTCTTGAACTCCGTGCCATTGTCACTACGAATCCTTCGTACTTTCAATTTATATAGTGACTCAAGTGTAGTAATCAAATTGATAAGGATTCTTGCTGCTTCATCTTTAGAGACCAGAAAATCCACCCAAGAAAATCTTGAATATTCATCCGTTACCACCAAACAGTACCAATTCCCAGAAATACTCTTACGATTCACGGGACCGAACAGATCCATGTGAAGTAATTCCAATGGTACATCAATTGAGTGATATTTCTTTAGTGGATGAGATTTTCTCTTTTGGTTTCCTTTCTTGCAACTCACACACACATCATTAAAGACAAATTGTTGTTTCGGAACCCCTACGACAAGATCCCGTCGCACCAATTCATTCATCTTCCGGTAATGGATGTGTCCCATGCGACGATGTCATAGAATGGAATCTCTCTCTGAGGCTTTTGATAAGAAACATTGACCTTCAACAGTTGCTGTGGCTGAATTCATGTCGAGCACATATAAATTTGAAAATCGAGGTGCTCGCATTACTACAAATTCATCTGGAATCTTGTAGTCAGGCTTCAGTATCACACATTCACTCCCCGTGAAAGCAGTAATGTATTGCTTGTCACAAATTTGGGAGACGCTAAGAAGATTGTATTCTAATTCTTTGACATACTCAACATTCTCGAATGTGACTGAACCGTTTGACAATTTACCAATTCCTGTGACTTGACCTCCCTTATCGCCAGCAAATGTAACTTTTCCACCATCAAATGGTTTCACATCATGTAGCAAAGAGATATCACCAGTCATGTGCCGAGATGCTCCGCTATCAATGACCCAGATGTTACTCATGAGTGGTCGCGAAGATCCCTGCATAAATTAAAACAGAAGATTAGTTATCGGGACGAACCCAAGCTAGAAGCTTTGGGTCGACCGTCATCTTCAACAAAATCAACCCCGGCCATGGAAGAACCCTTAGGTTTCCATGACTCACTTGAAGAACCCTTGGATCCAGAAGAAGAATTTTTAAGAATTGACTTAATGTTTTCATATTCTTTTTCTGATTTCTTTGCAGTGTTATTTTGTTGAAATTCATCAAAAATATGAATTCTTCCCTGTTCATCCACAAATCTGACTTTCTTCTTGGAAACAGGTGTTTCCGTCTGATATCCTTCAGAACCAGCATCAGATTTATCGACATCAGATTTGTCAGATTTGGGCTTCTTCAATGGACATGCCCGATATGAATGACCACGAAGTTTGCATTTAAAACATTTACGTTTGTCAATAACAGATTGAACAATCGTGTCATCAGCCACATCAGACTCAACAAAAGATTTTTGAGGCTTAGATTTAAAACCCTTTCGATTAGACACAGAATGATTAGCAAATTTTTCAGTATAACCAGAAACATTTTCTGAGAAATCATCACAATAGTCAAATTGACCTCTAGCACGTGAATTTCTAGAAAAATAATGATTCTCATAATTCTGATGTCTATCTCTCCTCCCATCAAACCTTGGACCAACATCATGTTGATATCCATGATCAACCCTATTTGGACCCCTTCCAAAGATAGGTTGATTTGGTCCACAACCAAACTCATCATAAAACCCAGCATCATCATAAAATTGTGACCGTTTTACATATGGACTTGGGTTTCTGAAATTTGGTTGATTTTGAGTATAAAAACCTCTTTGTGTTTCTTGAAAACTTCTTGGTGATTCCTGAAAACCTCTTGGTGGTTCATGAAAATTTGATTTTAAAGGTTTCTTGTTCACATTCTTTTGAACAGATTTTTGCACTTTGTTAGCCATCCCAACTTCGGAATCAGAATCAAAAGTATCCTCTATTGGGGTAAAAACCTTATTCCCCTTCCTAATAGGCACAACTTTCTTATTAGGATCATACTTGGGATCAAAACCTCCAGAAAAGATTTTATCAATCAGATTAGGATTAACCATATCTAAAGGAAAATCCTTATCATAATACATCTTATCCGAGCCTTTCAATTTGTAGGTCACCCATTTTTCTGTGCGGTCAATTTTGGCTTTCTGAGTGGAATTATTAACCTTGGCATTTTCAGATTTGGAAACCTTTGAAGAAGAACCTTTTTCAAAAACTTTTTGATTTGCCAAGGACTCAAATCCAACTCCACCATTTTTGACTTGTTTCCCCTGAACAGACTTACTTCTAGCAATCTGTTTTTGTTCGAACTCACTCAATTTCTTAAGCTCAGACTTGATATTTTGAAAATCATGGTTTAAAATCAAATTATGATGATCTGGCTTAGAAACTTGTGGACGAGTGGTTTTGGAACTTTCAGTATCTATTTCAGACACAAGATCATCAACTTTATCAAAGTCTGAAACATCATAAAACAATTCATCAACCGATGAATCCAGAGCAGATTTACCGGTTGAAGTTTTATCAGACTCTGATTTGATCTTGGAAGATTCAGATGAAACATTCACCTTTTCAGCAGAAGAGGGACCATTAGTAAGAACTATTGGTGAAGGAACTTGGTTTAACTTGTCAGATCCATTTTGTTTTTCAGCAGTATACAAAAAATTGGTAAATGACGATGATGATGAAAATTGAAAAGTGTCAATTTTTGTTTTTAACTCGAAAATCTCAATTTTCAGATCTGCAACAAGTTTTTGACTAGTTGCCAAGTCCTTTTGTACAGACACAAGCAGCTCAGATTGATTTGCAAAATCAAATTTTTGTAAACGAAGCTGCTCATGTACTGACATCAACTCCTTTGTTGTTCCCTCCCATCTTTCTTTATAGATATTCTTATCTGCACATGCTACCGACAAAAGATCATTTAACTTTGTCTTTTCATCTAAGAGCGTACTCTTAGCGGTAGCAAAAGCATCACAAGACTTGCACATTTGAGGATACGAAACTACCTTCGATGTATCGGCCATTAGAGCAACCGATTCTGTGATATTGCTTCGTTTAATTGAACCAACTTCTTGCTTCAAACTGTTGTTCTCCTTTGATAGTTTCTGCATTTCTTTTTGCAGTGCAATCATCTTGTCAGCAATCTCAAGTGCATTCTGTTATGCTTTTTCATATCTTTCTTTCAGCGGAAGACTCTTTTGATAAAGATTTTCAAAATCATTCGCTGCATCAATTGCTTCAGCTTTCGCTGCATCGCATTCTCGAATTAATGCCTCTTTCTCCTCAGTCAGAAGTTGAATTTGTTTTTCCAACAAGAGAATAGCATCAGATTCCACCTTCTCAGATAGATTTGTCATGAAAGCAAATTTGTCATCATTAACTTCCACAGAACTTTCACCAATTACTTCACTATGAAGATCATCTCCATCTTGAGTAGATTCTGTCATAGTATCATCATCCTGCACATGTTTAACCATTAAAGCAGATGAATCAGCAAACTGGTTACCCCAATTATAAGTTTTATCTACTTGAGATACTAAAGCTTTAGTGGGTTCAGAATTAGGTTTGGAATTTGAAGGACTCCCTGAAGTTGATGAATTGTTGACTCCAGAAGCAATGGACTTGGAAGTAAATTTTTGATATTCTTGCTTTTTCGGTTGAGAACATTCTCGAGCAAAATGTCCGAAGTTAGAACAGTTATAACATCTCACTTTCGACTTGTCAAAACCAATTCTGCCTCCAGAATTCAGGTCTTTTCTACCAGTCTTTTTCAATAATCTCTTTACTCTCCTTGCAAGCATAGCAAACTGCCAGTTAATGTCCATTAGCTCCAAGTCATCGGGATCCACCTGATCGTAATCCTCCTCAGTGAGCTCGGCATTGCTTACCTTTCCAGTGATAAGACCATAATAAGATGACACCAAAGCAGAAACAAGTGCCATATAATCCTCCGTTGTTGACACTGACATAGCCATCTTGCTTGTGTCCATCAAATTACTTGCCGGAATCGAGGTACTACAACCTCCAGAACTATAATTGAAATCATAGCTGTTTGACCCCAAACTAGTTCCTGAATTTGACATATGTGAACTTCCAGCCATGAAAGCTGTTGCTGGTGCAGAACTTGTTGATTTGCCCGATTTACCCAAAATTGTAGCTGCATTTGACCCGTAATAGACATCCGGATTCTGAACTTCAGCAGGTGTAGTGTTTAAGTTTTTCATTTCCAAATCTCTTGCTTGCAGCTTGCCCAACAATTTCACAAAAGTCAAATTTGAAAAATCTTTATCATTTGTTAGCATCAAAACATACGATTCCCACTTAGATGGTAAACCTTCAAGTAGTTTCTCTTTAAGTTCTTCATCATCCTTCTTGATTTGAACGGTATCCATTTCAGATAATAAATGGCAATACCTTGAAATCAGTTCAGGAACACCTTCTCCCTCAAAGTGCTTGAAGTTGTCAAATTCTTTATTCAAAACCTTTTTCTTGCTCTTTTTGTATTGTTCATTTCCTTCACATCGTTCTTTTAGAGTTGTCCACAATTCATGAGAGTTTTTACAAGCTTTAAGTTGATGTAACAATTCTTTTGGTAAAGCTTGAGTTATAATTCCATAAGCCTTTTGTTCCCTGTTAAAATCAGTCTTTTGAGCAAGATCCAAATTTCTTTGCATAACAGGTACATTGTTAACACCCACCGGATAAACATATGGTGCATCCATAGCAATCCATACATCCGGATCATTTGTTCCAATGTAAGCTTCGAAACGTGTCTTCCAATTCGGATAATCTTCAAACTTGAGAAGTTTAGGAACCTTCTGATTAGTCCCGATCTCATTGTCATAATTCAACAGAGTTTGCATTTGTGACTGAATTGCAGCAAACGCTTGAAAGTCCGACATTGTAAAAAATTGAAAAATTCTGATTTGTCCGAACTCGGTCCGAACCTACTATACCCTCCGAGCTTCCTCCGAACTAGGTCCGAACTCAGATACACAGTCCGAACTATCGCCGAACTTCCTCCGAACTCTCAACGAACCTTATAAACACCGAAGACCCTCCGATCCTAGTCCGAACTCTCACCGAACGAGATATATAGTCCGAATGCTCTCCGAACGAGCTCCGAACTTTCACCAAACTACGAAACAGACTCCGAACCTTCACCGAACTCCTCCGAATGTACTCCGAACCTGGTGTTCGGAGCGGTTATGCCGAGCGTACTCCGAACCTGGAGTTCGGAGCGGTTACACCGAACGTGGAGTTCGGCCGAATGCGAAAAACCAAAAAATTTCGGAAAAACTCACTGAATTCGACACCTCTCGAGCTGAGACTACTCAAATGAACAAAAACGAGCAAAAACACACAATTTGAACGTAAAGCATGGTGTTTTAGACGAGATTTTTGAGAAACGAAGATGAAAAACGAGCTTTGTGACACACGAATTGAATCAAATCGAACTAAACTTAACCAGATAGCTCTGATACCACTTGAAAAACCGTTTGACAGATCGATTCTATGGTAGATAATAACGAGACGGAAGTTTTGTCATATATTGTGTTGAAAGGTTACATAAACCGAAGGAGTATACAAACAATTTAGCTCCGGGGGAGGTCGGACAGAACCTCCCCTCTCAACACATTGATCGGAAAAGACACTGGACCAAAAACTTACAAAGAAATACAAAGACGAATCTATTTATACTTCTTCATAAGGTCCGAACTTGTTACCTCCGAACTCTGTCTGAGCTTCCTCCGAACCTGAGGTTCGGACCACCTTCGGACACCGCCGAACACAGAGTTCGACGGGAGTTCGGAGCACAGTTCTTGTCTTCAACAACTCAGTCTGTTTGACAATTCGAACAGTAACGGCCACACAAGGTTCATACATCAGTAACTTCATATTTCTTTGACTCAACAGTGTTTTCTAAACTTCACTGTGATGAGGTGTCATCAACAGTAAGACTAACTTTACAGTCTGTTTTCAAAGCTATAATTGGTTTGATTCCTGGCGAGTATTCAGTTGGTGGTTCAACATTGTTGTAACCAACACCAGCCTTACCATACATCCCTCCCAACCATAACTTCTCAGCCTTTCTATTTGCAGTATGAAATTTGTCATAAGTGAACAAAGCATCTTTTAACTTGATTTCTGTTGATGTATGAACCTTGTGTGGCCGTTACTGTTCGAATTGTCAAACAGACTGAGTTGTTGAAGACAAGAACTGTGCTCCGAACTCCCTCCGAACTCTGTGTTCGGCGGTGTCCGAAGGTGGTCCGAACCTCAGGTTCAGAGGAAGCTCGGACAGAGTTCGGAGGTGACAAGTTTGGACCTTATGAAGAAGTATAAATAGATTCGTCTTTGTATTTCTTTGTAAGTTTTTGGTCCAGTGTCTTTTCCGATCAATGTGTTGAGAGGGGAGGTTCTGTCCGACCTCCCCCGGAGCTAAATTGTTTGTATACTCCTTCGGTTTATGTAACCTTTCAACATAATATATGACAAAACTTCCGTCTCGTTATTATCTACCATAGAATCGATCCGTCAAACGGTTTTTCAATTTCAAGAACATCAACCTCAGCCTTAGCATCTTTGGTTTCATTTCTTGATTTCTCAAGTTTGGACAGCAAATCATCAAGCTGTGTTTCAAGAACTGAGTTGGTTTGTTTTAACTGTTCATATTCTTTAGTTAAATTTTCAATCTTTGAAATTTTAGTGACTCAGTTTTCTTAAAACATTCCTTTAATTCATTTAGGTTTGAAACTTCATCAATCAAATCAGTGTTGTGATTTCTGTACTTCGCCACTTGTTTAATGTAAGCAGGGCTGCATAGGTTTTCTAAAACCTTTTCAGGAATAGAGTTTACCAGATCTGAAGTGGAGTCTTGTTTGGCCATCAAAGCATGATTTATTGGCTCAAACTCAGCAACAAAATCTTCCCATTCAACACACAAGGTTTGATTGGCAACAGCAGCAACCACATTCTGGTGGTTTTGACTTCCGGTTGGTTTTGGTGGGGTTGGTTGTGTTGGGCTATATATTAGAGGCATGAACATTAGTTATGGGATTGTTAGTTATTGGGCTTTTGGGCTTAGTTAGTTTATAGTCAGGCCATGTGGGCCAATTACTTGTGTTTATGATTGGCCCTAGGGTTTTTGTATGGGTAGTATATAAACCATCATGTTTATGATTATGACAAGCTTTTGGAGATTACAATTCACGATTTCTCTTTCATTTGAGTTTACGATCAGTCACCATTTGCTTCAAGTTTGTAGTGTTTTGCATTCAAGATTCGATCTTTCTTATCGATTGAGTCTCTTTCTTCTACATTCTTCTTGAATCAATCACATACGAGGATTCCGCACTCGTTTGTGATTAAGATATCGTGATTGGTTGATATTCGGACCTACAATTGGTATCAGAGCCAAGAATCTGTGATTCGAGGCTCTCACGATATTGATTCAAGCTATTTTCTGGAAAAAGCTAGTGTTTTTTGAAGATTTAAAGGTTGTTTTGGTGTTTACGAGTTCTGCTGCTGTTGTTCATCATGTTTACGATCAGTTTCTGGGTTTATTTGAGTGTTTACTACTGTTTCTTTTGAAGATCTGCATCGGAATCAGGTTTACGAGTTCAAGATCGCATTTTTATCGTGTTTACGATCCGGTGAATCGTGTTTATGACTGTACTTGGTCGTAATCGTCGTGTTTACGATTTTTCTTTACCGGAATCTCAAATCGTAATCGGTGTTTACGACTCCTTCGAATCGCAATCGAGTTTATGATTCATCTTCATCGGAATCGTGTGTTTACGACCCTTGCTTGTCGTAATCGTTAATCGTAATCAGTGTTTACGAATTTTCTTGCCGGAATCAGAGTTTACGATTTACCTCTATCGTAATCACGTGTTTACGATTCAGCTTGGATCGTAATCGTGTGTTCTCGATCGTAATCAGGTGTTCACGATCGCAATCGCACATTTTGGACATTTGGACTTTAGTTTTAAGTTTCCCTAAGCTTACGTAATGGATTTCGAACCGAGTATGTATCAGAAGTTGGATTTTGAGATTGGATCCATCACTCGTCCACCTAGACTCACATCGGCGGATAATTTTCTGGAGTGGAAATATAGGTTTGAAAACCACTTAAAGATTGTTGATTTAAGATTATGGAGAGCGGTAATTCATGGGCCACATACACCTACACATCCAGAAGGAACCAATGCAGGTAAAGCTAAAACGGAAGACGAATATGATGATGATGATTGGGAAAGATGCAACAAAGCAGAGAGGGCATTTTCTATAATGACTATGGCACTTACACCAGATATTGCACAAGGATTTAAGCACTGCAAGACTGCCAAGCAACTCTGGAATGCTTTGATTGTTGCTTATGAGGGAAATCCGGACATTAAGGCAAGCCGCAAGCAAATGCTGAAGCAGAAATTCAATCTGTTCAACCACATTCAAGGTGAATCCTTCGAAGCACAGGTGCAAAGGTTCGTGTCTCTGATGGCCGAAATGTCAAGCTATGGTGTTGAACCGGATCTGGAAGATAAGAATCTGAAACTGCTGAATAGTCTGCCCAAATCCTGGAATACCAACATCTCCATCATTAAGGACAACAACAAGCTGAGTGAACTATCTCTTGATGAGATGATCAACAAATTGAAGTCAAAGCTTATTGATGACAAGCAAAGAGAATTGAACCATATAAGCTCCCTTAGTTTGGCGGGAAAATTGAACCAAGCCCTGTTGTCAGAAGAAGTGGATTCTAAGCAAGATGGAAAGTCAGCTGGAAGTGGACCAAGCTCTGTCACAAAGTCAACTGCGTTTGTGGCACAACCTCATGTAAGTTCAAGTGGAGGTGTCAATCCTGATGCTACGAATGATCCTAACTTTGCCCTCGGAATGGGCTTTATGAACAGCTATCATCCTCTCTTGGTAGGAACTTTAGTGCCTACTGAGATGCTGTCGGGGGAGCTAAATCAGATAAATCCAGAAGATGTAGAGATGCTGGATGTCTCTTGGTAGATGGCAATGGCTGTTTTCAGAGCAAAGAAGTTCATGGCAAAGAGTGGGAGAAATGTATGGAAGGACCAAAATAAGATCAGGATGGGGTTTGACAAGAGCAAGCTGAGGTGCTACAACTGTGACGAGTATGGGCATTTCGCAAGAGAGTGCACAAAGCCGAGGAAAGAAAGAACAGAAGAAAGGAAAGCTGGTGATGGAAAAGGAAAGGCTGAGTCAAGTACTTTGGTTGTGCAGGAAGGAGGTGGATATGACTGGACTCCTCAGTTAAAAGAGTTTAGCCACATGCAATGATTGCTGCTATGGAAAGGGCTGATGAGGAAGAGCATGCATTTGTTGTGACTGATGAGAAACCTGAAGAAACTCTGGTGGATGACAAGGAAGCCTTTGCTGCTGAGATTGATAACGACAAGGTATGTCCTGATCCCACTTGTGCTCGTATAATTCCTGGACTTAGACAAATCTGTAAAAATTATCAGTTAAAATTATTTGAGATAAAATGCGAGAGGAGTTCCTTTAAGGGTAGATGGCAGAAGAATGAGGAAAAGGTAAAAGCTCAAAAACTAGACATAGTGAAATATCAAAAACTGGCAACTGAGAAAGCTGTTCTGTATGACAACGCTAAGTTAGAAATAGCTGAGCTTAGTAAGCAGATAGATGAACTTAAGCATAAGAACAATGAGTTGCAAGTAAAACTTGATATTAATCATATGAGAAGCAAAAGAATGTTAGAGGCCAGTAAGTCTTTGAACACCTGCATAACTGAGGTTAGAATAGGTAAGGACAAAGGTGGAATAGGGATTAGCTTCTTAGACAAAAACAAGAATGATGTTCCTCAAGATAAGACTAGAGACATAATAGGAATAATCCTTGAGGAGGATCAAGTTGATAGATCGGAAGCAGGAACACATGAGATAAGACATCCCTTAGATAGTGTTCTAGTAGGAGTTACACCTATGACTGATCAGGAATTTGAAAATGAGAAACACATGATCTATGGGTTGGGTAATCAGAACGAAACAATGGCATCCACAAGTAAATCGGGTCCGTCCCAGGAATCTTTAAATAATAGTGTTGAACCTACTGATGGCTTTGTTTCATGTGCAGATGAAGTAGGTATTGAAGATGTGTCAGGGGAGGATGCTGAATGTTTTAAAGTCAATGAATGCCATGTGTCTAGTAGTTCTAGTCTTAATTTACCCAAGGACGATGTTCTGGCATCTGTGTCAGAACTTAATACGTCCAAGTCAAAACAAGTAGTTGTATCTGTGTTGTCAAAACATCTTTCTAATTCCAATGAAAAAGTTGATGGTTTTAAAATTCGCGTGCCTAACACTAAAGTAGGTCGTGAGACTAAGCCCAAAGATTTTGTTGCTTATCCCCAGGTTGTGTCAACTTTCAATAGAACAAACAAATCTAAGTCAGAGCAATTTTGTTTAATTACACAACCAGAAAAAGATACAAAACGTGTTATACACAAATGGGATGATAAGCCAGAGTGGAAGTCGTCTTATCCAAGACGTTCATACCTCTGTAGTCATGTCAATGGGCCTATACTCATGAACTGCTTTCAATGTGGAAAACCAGGACACTTTGCTGCTAATTGTGTGAATAGACCATTTCAACCATACTATCCACAAAACCCACGGACTAGTATGTTGGAGAAAATGATGACAGGAGAAAAGCAAAAGCAGAAGCAACAAGCTTTGTTTAAGGGGAAGCAGTGTTTGGAACCAATGAAGACTCAACAGTCTGAGGTTTCAAACACAAAGGCACCTGTGACAAAGCCTGTTGTTGAAAAATGGAATGTGACCAAAACTCCAAAACCAACCTATGTATCTAAAGGAGTTTATAAAAAGAAATGATAAGATAAAACCAGAATTTGTTGAAAAACAAATGGCTAAAGTCAAAAGAGTTAATAAACCTAACGGCAAAGCAAAAGTCGAGCAACAGGTTTTAAAACAAAAAGATGTCACTCAAACAAAACAACTGGTTTACACAAAACTGAAACTTGAGTGGACACCTGTTAAAAAGCCATTTGGTAAAAAGGCCACATCTCCACAAAAGAAACCTGTGTCTGTGAAGAACTCATCAAATGTGTTTAAATCACAGAAAAACACCACCTGGAAACCAAAAGTCAACATTCAAAATGTGAATGTACCTGAATCAAAGCCAGAAATGACCCTCCAGTTAGTTAATTACATTGATTCCAAAGGTGTGCCCAGATCTGTGATGGCCTGGGTACCTAAATCTCACTAATCTCTGATTTGTGTAGGGACAGCCAAGAAGACCTATCAACAATCTCTGGTATGTTGATAGCGGTTGCTCCCAACATATGACCGGAGACTTATCCCTTTTGGAAGATGTGGAAGACTTCAATGGCGGAGGTGTATCATTTGCAGGTGGTGTGGGTGGAAGAATAAGCAAGAAAGGAGTGGTGAGAAGTGGTAATTTATCATTCTCTGACGTACATTATGTGGAGGAGCTGTCACACAGTCTACTGAGCGTCTCTCAGATTTGTGATAGAGACTATTCTGTGTTGTTTAACCGCAAGGAGTGCATTATTCTCAAGCCTGGTGTGAAGATTCCAGAGGAGTGCATCTTGATGCATACTCCGAGAAGAGCAAACTCTTATCAACTTAATATGGGTCAACCCCCAACTTCAGAAGAAGCCTGTCTCATATCCAAACAAAATGAGAACTTAGCTCTTTTGTGGCATAGGTGTCTGGGGCATGCTAACATGAAGAATTTGACCAAGCTTGCAAAGGGAGAACATGTCAGAAAGCTGCCTATCAAAGATTTCTCTACTGTGGAAAAATGTGTGGCTTGTGCAAAGGGGAAGCAGCACAAGTTTCCGCACCGTCCGAAGATAGCAAATTCAATGTCATCCGTGTTACAACTTCTTCACATGGATTTATTTGGGCCAATGCAAGTTCAAAGCATCAGCAAATTCTATTACTGTCTCGTGATTGTGGATGACTACTCACGGTTCACTTGGGTCTTCTTCTTATTAAACAAGTATGAAACTCCGATCTTAGTGAAACAGTTTGTCACACTTATAGAGAATCAGCTGAACGAGAAGGTCAAGGCTATCAGAACGGACAACGGCACAAAATTTAAGAATGCTGAGTTAAATATGTTCTGTGGAGAGAAGGGAATAGAGAGACAATTCAGTGCACCCTACACTCCGCAACAGAATGGAGTCGCTGAGAGAAGAAACATGATGCTCATTGAAGCAGCAAGGACAATGATGTGTGAAGCTAAATTGCCAATCTTCATCTGGGCTGAAGCAGTTAATACGGCTTGTTACGTGCAGAATCGTGTTCTTTTAAACAAGCGTCATGAGAAGACTCCATATGAGATTGTTTACAAAGAGAAGCCAACAGTGGGATATTTCAAGACATTCGGGTGTCCATGCACAGTTCTGATTCAGTCCGATGTGGGGAAATTCGAAGCTAAGGCCGATGAGTGTTATTTTGTGGGTTATTCAGCAAATAGTGCTTATCGTGTCTACAACAAAACCACAAAGGTTATCATTGAGGCATATAACGTGGACTGGCTTGAAGACAATCCTACAGATGCAGGGAGTGGACCAGATTGGATTTTTGACTATGGGTCGCTGTTTGAAGGGTTCAACTTTTCAAATGTTTTCCATCATTTGGGTGAAGAAGAAGACATTATTGCACAATCATCTGAATCAAGACCTCATGTTGAAAAAAGTTGGTGAGAAAGCACCAGATGCAGTTCCCACAATTGTCAATGCAGATGCTCCGGGATCTTCGGGAACTAAAGATGATGATTCCGAAATCTCTCAAAACCAAGGTATGAGTGATAATATTGTTAATTCTAACCTGCATGTTTCTGTTTCTGTGCCAGATGTTCAAGTATCAAGGATCAATAAAGACCATCCAATCAGCAATATACTTGGACCAGTTTCAGCAGGTGTTACCACTAGAAGCCGCACGGGAGACATTAATTTTTGCATGTATTCATGCTTCATATCCCAGATTGAGCCTCCTAATGTGATGGTTGCTCTCAGAGATCCATATTGGATAGAGGCCATGCATAATGAACTTAATCAGTTTTCTAAGCTGGGAGTGTGGCGCCTAGTGGAAAGGCCAGAGAACAAGAAGGTTATACCCACACGTTGGTTATACAAGAACAAGAAGGATGACATGGGTATAATTGTCAGAAACAAGGCAAGGTTGATTGTTCAGGGCCACAGACAAATTCATGGAATTGACTACGATGAGGTATATGCACCCGTGGCAAGATTGAACGCTATTCGGATATTCCTTGCAGTTGCATCATATCTAAACTTCACAGTTCGCCAGATGGACGTCAAGACAGCATTTTTATATGCAGAAATGAATGAGGAAGTTTATGTGACTCAACCATCGGGGTTTGTAGATGAGGAGTATCCAGATCATGTGTATCTTCTGGATAAGGCTTTGTATGGACTACATCAAGCTCCACGCACGTGGTATGAGACACTATCAACTCATCTGGTGGAGAATGGATACTCAAGAGGAGTGGTCGATCAGACTTTGTTTAGGAAGAGGGTGAAGGATGACATCATCATGGTGCAGGTTTATGTAGATGACATCATCTACGGGTCAACAAACGAAGAGTTATGCACCGAGTTTGAAGAGATAATGAGAAAGAAATTTGAAATGAGTGATCAGGGAGAGATGAGCTTCTTCCTAGACTTGCAAGTGAAACAGGATGAATCTGGGATTCTTATTCACCAAGCAAAATATGTGAATGAGATTCTAGAAAAATTCAAGATGCAAGACTCCAAGCCAATCTAAACTCCCATGGCATCCAGACCTCTACTGACAGCAGATGCAGATGGGGAGCCAGTGAGTGAATTCATGTATCGCTCGATGATTGGATCACTTATGTATTTGACAGCAAGCAGGCCAGATATTATGCATGCAGTGTGTCTGTGTGCCCGCTATCAGGCTAATCCTAAACTTTCACATTTAATTGCTGTTAAACGTATTTTTAGGTATCTGAAGGGCAGGCCTAGGCTTGGACTTTGGTACCCAAAGAACACTGATTTCCAATTGTTTGCATATACTGACAGTGATAATGGAGGCAGTGATCTTGACCGAAAGTCAACAACTGGTGGATGTCAGTATATGGGAGATCGACTCATTTCTTGGCAGAGCAAAAAGCAGCATACCGTCTCGAAGTCAACTGCAGAAGCTGAATATGTGGCAGCATCCGCTGGATGCTCACAGGTAGTATGGATACAAAATCAGCTCACTGATTACGGTATGGAATTCGTTAACACTCCTATCTTTTGTGATAATGCTGCTGCTCTAGAGATTGTGAAAAACCCCGTTCATCACTAAAAAACAAAGCACATAGACATCAAGGTACACTTTATCCGTGATTGTTATGATCGGGAGTTAATTCAGCTCCAAAAGGTGAGCTCAGACCAGAATGTGTCTGATATTTTCACAAAACCCCTACCTCGCCCCAATTTTGAAATGTGTGTCGAAGGCCTAAGGATGATTGCCTTCGAGGAATGATCTGATCAAACTTTCTTGTAAATATCTTTTAAGAAAATTTCAAAAACTTTAAAAAAAATATGTTTATATTTCAAAAGCCTCATAAAAACAGGGGAATAAATATTTTTGTTTCAGAAAATCCAAAAAAAAAATATATGTTTGAGGTTTTTATGATGTCTTTTGTTTGCCTTGAGTTGGTAGGAAGTGATATAAATTTCCAAGACAATCGGAGACTGACACGTGTAAGGCAGAAGTGAAAGACGTCTCAAAGACGATGTTCGGTAAGCTAAATAAAAAACTATGATCATCCAAGTAAGTGCAGTAAACTTAACTTCTATATATGTTTAAGTTTTCCATCCTAGTTTACATAGTTTAAAAGACTGAGTACCAGCAAAAACGGGTTGAGAGTGGTATTCACCTAGTATTCACTCTCTCACACGCCATGTTTCTACTGTTATGACAACACCACAGAGAAATGAAAAGAAAAAGAAAAATGAAAAGAAAAAGAAAAAAAAAAAATCAAAAAAAAATATTGATGATAAAAATAAATAAATTATTTTGTTTGGTCTTCTCTGCGTGCTTATGCGGCCGACCTGATCACCAACTGATAATTAAGAAAATAAGGGTTTGTCATGACGGTGTTGCATGGTTCCTCAAGTTGGGGGTTTGTGAATCCTCAATAAACTCTGAGGTTGGGTAGGTTTTGCTATGAACAATTGGGTGTGGGGACGGTTAAACATGACGGTAATTATGTATCACAATTAAGCACTTAAAATTTTTATCTGGATATGAGTTTATGTGATTTCAAAAATTTTGAGCAATTGTCTAGAGCGTTGAGTAACGGAAGCTAAAAAGGGTTCCTCAGTTAAAGATTTGTCTAGTTTGATCCATAAATTTACATCAGCTTCGAGGCAAGTAAATTTTTAATTCCTGTAATTAGGTTTTATTTGATTGATGGTTTAGTTTATCTTTCAAGTCTTTAAATGTTCAAAATTTGTTTTTCATTTTTTTATGTAATTGATCATGATCGGATACTCGGGGTATGAGTCTGAGGGGAAGCTTTGTAATTCTCAAAATACTTCAAAGTTAACATTTTCATGAGAATTATCCTTCTTTAGAGGTTTGGGAGTAATTTTAATGTTTTCAAAACTTGAGGGGGGCAAAATGGAAATTATTTTTGAACAAAAACCCATTTACGATCCTCACAAAATCATTTCCGATCCATCTTTCTCTCCCCTCTCCCGTTTACGATCTCCGACCTGTGAAACCCTAGCCACCGCTGCCCTCATCGGAAATTCAATCCAACCCACTTCCGGCCATCATCTGTGAAATCCGAGCGCACCAACACACTCGATAATCGATTTCCGACCTTGAACCACGCATCAATCGAGTGTTTCCTTCTACTAACGTCGGTCCATTTGCGATTTTTCTGTGTTGAGTTTACACAGTGATCTTTTCGGTTTTTCTACTGATTTCGAGTCGATTTCGCAAAGATTTGAAGTCGGTTTTGAGTTTACAACGCTTTAAAGGTAATGTTGAGTGTTTATTTTGAATGTATGAAGTGTTTTAACGAGTTTTCGAGTTTGTTGCAGGTCCATCAATGGAGATCTCGGTGTTTACGATCGACTCGGTGAAGAAGACAACCGTTGGAGTTTACGATCGTTGTTTACGATCAGAGTTTACGATCATTTGATTACGATCAATGTTTACGATTTTCTGATCTCGATAGTGTTTACGATCGGGCTTAGGTTTTATCGAGAGATTACGATTGGGCTTAAACTACCGGATCGTAAACCATTTAATGGATCGTAAACCCATCTATTGGATCGTAAACCCAATCTTTGAATCGTAATCGCTTATGTAGGAACGTAAACTCATTTAAAATCGTAAATAGTTAATTAAGCTCATAACTTAAAATCATAATCACCTAATATTTTTTTTGGAATCTCATTAAAATTAAGTTAAAATTAATGGTGTTTGTGAATTTTGTGTGCTTAAATCAATTATTTTCCCTAAAAGTTTAAATTGGAATTTTGTGAACTTCAAAAGTAAAATTTGATTTTCAATTGAACTTCTACAAGGGTTAATAAACTTAATTGCTCTTTAACGAACAAGTCTGATACATGTGTCTTGTCTCTCTTAGATGGCAGACGACATGCTTGACGAAGAGATAAAGTTTGAAAGTGATCACTGCATCCCGGCGTATCTTGAAGACCCACCAGAGAAGCATATGGAATTATTTTATTCACTGGTGGCCGGGATGAATATCTGCAAGATAAACCATGCCTTGAGATCAAGTGTACTGATTGATGAGCAGCTTGTAAGGGAGTTCTGGGGATCTGCTAGAGCTGATGCAGATAAAACAAAGATCAGTGCAACAATTCAGAACAGGGAGATAGTGATTCAGGAGGATGACATCAGAAAAGGGCTGAACATCATTGATAGTGCTGCTGATCCGATTGAGTATCCGAAGGAAGTTGTTCTAGCGGGTGCTCAATCTCTGGGATATGAAGGAAAGTTCCCTCCCATCTTCAAGAAGTTGTTGCCGCACTACTGGAGGTGTCTGGCTCACTACTTGCAAAAATCATTTCTGGGAAAGAGAACTAGCTTTGATCAGCTCAACAAACTGCATGGAACAACATTTGTCGCATTGGCCTTGGACTGGAAATTCAATTTCTCCAAGATGATGTTGTTGGATTGGATAGACAATGCTGACCTGAGCGCCCGAGAACAGTTCCTGATGACACCAAGATTCGTACAAATGGTGGTCATGAAGAAATATCCCATGATTGAAGAGAGGGTGGAAAAACTGGATATTAAGGTGATGGATTGTGGAGTGTTTGGACTACAGACCCAAGACAGAAAGGGTAAAAACAGTTTTGAAGGAAGGCTTGAATGGGTCAAGAGGGGTGCATTTCCCGAAGTGGCAAGGGAACAAGAAGTTGAAGAATTTGAACCTGAAGCTGATGTGCTGAATGTGAATGTGACTGTTGCTGAAGATCACGATGTGACAGCACCAGTTGCAGTAAATGTTCTGGATCAAACAGAAGGTATACCTTCAGATGAAGAAAATGTGATGGACGACATCTTTGCTAATCAAGGGAATATGGATGATGATATCTATGGAGACTTGGAACCAATCAATCTTAAAAGATCAAGAGATGTCCTGAACTCATCTTCTAGTGGTGACTCCATCCCTCAAGAGTTGGATATTCAGTTCAATGTGAATGAGATGCTTGAAGAGCCTGTCCCCTTCCGTGAACCATCTCCCAGGAAGAAGACAGATCCAAGAAGTATCCGGTTCAAGTTCACAAAGACTAGCTCAAGTCTGTTGATGGTCCATCCAGCTGAGTCTAGTTCTCAAAGTCAAACTGCTCAAGAAGAATCAACGGTTCCAAATGTTGAATATCAACCTGCCCAGGTTCAGATTGAAAGCCCTCTTCTGAGTGAACGTAGCGCTGTTCATGAAGAAAGTCAATCTCTGGAGGTTGATAACACTGTTGTAGTACCCAGCCCTGTCAGAACAAGTGTCTCTAGTGGAACAAGTTTGCCGCCAACAGTTATTCCAAGTTCCCGCCCACTTCAAGCTGCTGAGCTACCAATTGAGATGAGGATAAGTGCAGACCCTCACATAAACTTTCTGATGTCTCAGAACAGAATTAGGGAGACTGAAATAAAAGCACTCCATGCTGAGAACAGAAAACTGAAAGACAAGGAGGTGGCTGACAAGAATAGAATGAAGTATCTGTATGAGACCTTGATGGACCTGAAAAAGAAGTTTGGTGATTTGAAAAATGTTGTGGAGTCAAATACTTCAGGTGCCCCTGGTCAAAGTTCATCTCAGGGTGTGCAAGGTACAGAAGCAGTAAATGTGGATGATGGAGATGACACTATTGAGATGTCTAACTATGCCCGAAGTGGAAGGGTCATCTCCAAAGCACCAGAAGGTCACGACAACTGGTTTAAGGAATTCTTTCAAGGACCAGCCCCCTCTCAATACACCCTTGATGTTGGTGAAAGCTCTATAGACAAAAGGGGGAGTCGCGAAACTATTCTGTGCTGGCACTATGACACAGAGAAGAAGATATTTGCTATGATCCATGACGGCTACAGTCCAGTAGAGTACTATAGAACACGTGCCCAATTTCATTCATGGACTGAGCCTGAGATTAGAAGTCTGCTTAGAGCTCCATACATCAACAGATGGAACAGCACCGAAGGAGATCTTATTCGAAACAATCTGATGAGCCAATTAGAAAATAATTTTGCAAACTTTGAGCTGAAGCAAGTAAGATGGGTCGAGACTGGAACTGACCCAGAAACTGGTGAGCCGATAGGTGAAGCAAGGAGACCACCCACCAAACGCACAAGAGTGATCAACATGTTAGATGAGATCGAAGACGGTACCTTAGTCAAAATCTTGGACTGTTGGTGTTATGATCCAACGACTCGCGAGGTGGTGGTTCTCTACAAGGGAATGAGGCAATTTCGTTTCTACGATCCAGTCGATCTGCTGAGATTTGGAGAAAAAGATATCAAGCTCCTCGCCTCACAACCTATTCTCGGAGATGAGAATGATCTGGAAAACGCTATAAGGGTGGGGGATCTTCCATGGTACAGCTAACCGGATTGTGGCAAATGGATGGTGGTCGAACAATGTGCAGAACACTTTCAGATTCGATCTGCAGCTGCCATAGGTGGTCTAATGGTTCATGCCTAGGGGAAGATTGTTGGGCTATATATTAGAGGCATGAACATTAGTTATGGGCTTGTTAGTTATTGGGCTTTTGGGCTTAGTTAGTTTATAGTCAGGCCATGTGGGCCAATTACTTGTGTTTATGATTGGGCTTTATGTGTTTATGATTGGCCCTAGGGTTTTTGTATGGGTAGTATATAAACCATCATGTTTATGATTATGACAAGCTTTTGGATATTACAATTCACGATTTCTCTTTCACTTTGAGTTTACGATCAGTCACCATTTGCTTCAAGTTTGTAGTGTTTTGCATTCAAGATTCGATCTTTCTTATCGATTGAGTCTCTTTCTTCTAAATTCTTCTTGAATCAATCACATACGAGGATTCCGCACTCGTTTGTGATTAAGATATCGTGATTGGTTGATATTCGGACCTACATGTTGATGACCTGAGTTGTGACCAGAATTGTTGTTGTTAGAATTATTTCCACCATGATTCTTCATTTGGACATGATCCTGGTTCTGCCCTTCTCTTCTTGGCTGTGGGCATTCTCTTGCAAAATGACCAAGCTGTGGACAGTTGTAGCATTTCACCTTGCTCTTGTCTAGGCCTATGTGAGCACTTTTTGCTCCCTTGTAAGTTCTACCAGTTCTTTTGTAAAATCTTTGAGCCCTGACAGACACCATAGCAAGTTGGGTCAAAATATCCATTTCTTCCAAATCATCAGCACCTATACACTCAAGATCTTCACGAATGAAGCCCTGGTATGATTCAGTTGCTACATGAGCATTGTGAGAGTTGTCAAACGTGTTTGAAAAACTCTCTTGACACCTTGGTGTCTCAGGGAAACTGACTATAGGTGACTGATATGATGATGAGTTTAAAGATCTTTGATTGTGAAAATCAGTAGTTACTAGTGCAGTTGAAAACATCTGAGTTAGAAGATGAGTTTTGTTTAAGGTTTAGTTCCATTTCATAAGCACTGAGTATGCCATGAAGTTCACTAAGTCTCATCATTTTCAAATTTTTACATTCCCTGATGCTAACAGTGTAAACTGTCCACATAAAAGGGCAAGGAACGTAGAAATTTTCTGTTTACATCTACTTGGTCAAGTTTTACATCTACCTTTTGCAGTTCATCAAGTAGGGAAACAAATCTTAAGTACTGGTTTGTCATTGATTCACCAGTTTTGAAGGTAAAGTACTCATATTTCTGTTTTAAGACATCTTTCTTGTTTCTCATACTTCACTGGTTCCTTCATACGTTTCACTTAAGGCATTCCACAGGTCAAAAGCAGTTTTATATCCTTTAAACCCACTTAAAATGGAATTAGGAAGTGCAGCTTGTAGAGTCCAATATGCCTTATAGTCAAATTCGAGAGCAGCATAGTCAGAATCAACATATTTTTCTAAAGGTTTAGGTATTTTGACTTCTGCATCATCAGCAGATGAAACCATGGGTGAGTAAGGACCTTCAGTAAAAGATTTCCAAATACGACGGTCTAAAATCCTAACAAACCCTTCCATCCTGAGTTTCCAGGTACCAAAGTCATCAAGAGTGAACATTGGTGGTTTGTTGGCACAACCGTTTGAAGATCCTGAACTTAGATCACTCATTTTGAAAACTTTAGAAGTAGAAAAACAACACAGCTTGTAAAGTAGGCAAGTAGATTTTCGACTTTGAAGCACTGAAAGTCTTCAAAGTGAGAGCCAAAACTCTGATACCACTTGTAGGATTGTTAATAGTTAAACAAGAACCCTCTACTTGTAAATATAACCCCATGGAATTAAAGTTATACTTCACTTTACTCTAGCAGATAGTTCTCTTGTATTAGGTAGTGTTTGATTTGCATAAGTATAGTAACAATGAAGTAAGAAATACTCGGCACTATTTGCATCAACTCAAAGTTACATTATTACAAGGTGATCAAGAACCGTGTGTAAAACTAAGAGATAACTATGCTATATATAGTGCAGATGAGATCAATGACAGCCATTGATCTGAAACGATCTAATCTAAACCGTTTAATACAAAGTCAAATATAAACTACCAAAAGCATAAACTTCGACAATTGGAATAACTTGCATGTGATCAGGATCATACTACTTTTGGAGAACGGCTTGGATAGATTTAGAAGCAAACGAGAAGCTTTTACAGGATTGGACTTGCTGAAAAGACATCTCAGGAAAAGTCCGGTTGAACTCATTATCTGGTGGATAATCGAGTTCACCCGGAATATTCGCTAGCTGACAAAACGGCTTCTTCCGCTTGAACAGCCAGTTCCGCTTGAAGCTGAGAATTCCGCTTCAACTTCAACTTCAGTCGGAACTTATCAAAACTGGCTTTCAGCCGGAAATCTTCTAATTGTAATATTCCTTACAATGATGATGATCAGTTCCATTGCTATTACGTAACTTAAACAAAACGAATATACAAAATGACGATGTAACTACTTTAAAATTAGAAGTCAAGTACTCAAAGTATTAAGTCTATGATTCAAAAGTTATGTTACACGACTATATCCATTACACCATCAGTTCATGTACTTAATTCGTTGGGTTCGGATTTTGAAAAAATAGATGTCTAAATTTGTTGTGTTTTGATAGAAAACAAAAACAACAAAAATAATTATGTTTAGCATCGAACCTAAGATATGAAGATTATGTTTTACTAAAAAAATTTAAAAAAAATTAAAGTTTATGTTTACCATGAACTTAGGACATGAAGATTATGTTGCATATTAGACCACCAGCTAATTTGCTAAATTTGTTATGTTTGGACCAGAAAGAAAAAGATTAAAGAAATCACTACACAAAAAGAAAAATGATCAAAAAAAAAAAAAACTCCATTGTTCATATATACTTACAATTTATATATACTAAGATTTTACAACCCGCACATTGTTGCGGGAAAAACGCAGAGTACATAATACAGTTGAATTGTTATAAAGCTACGTAAAAAGTATTGAGCCTACTACCTAAATGTTAAGTTACACGATTCCACTCATTACACCACAAACTTAGCTGCTAATCTTTGTGTTTCTGGAAAGAAAAAAAAAACGCAGACACACAAAACAGTTGCATTGCTATAACGCTATATAAAGAAATCGATGTGCGGAAGTCTACATTACTACGTTAAAATTATAAGCCAAACACTAAAAACATTGAGTTGAGACATAAAACTTTATGGTAGATGACTGTATATGTTACACCGCCAACTTCTATGCTAAATTCATTATGCTTAGATAAAAAGAAAAAAAAATCTAAATATGAATCTGAAGAATAAGTATATTCTATCGTGTGAATGTAATAGTACAAAAGTGTGTGAGTGAATGGGAATGTCAGATCGTACTTGGCCTATTTATAGTATAACTCCTAACAACCCTAACGGTTTTGTGGGGCCCAGTGGGCCTTCTAGATTCGGAGGTCTTTCTCGTGAGTTCCGCGGCTGGTTCCCGCAACAACATATCGGGAACTGTGCCTTATCTCCTGGTGCGGGGTTTGGGCCGTGTATCAAGAGGAACTTTATTGGGCTGGGCTTGTGTTAAGCCCAGTTTGGCTTTCCGCACCTCTTCATGTCCCCCAAGTCCGGAAATCCGCGCGTCTTTATGGGGAATGATGACGGACTTAACCTTTGACGAAACTTGAGCCCCTTTTCCTCTGATGCGACGTTTGCTTTTTCCTAGGGAACGGGAAACGGCGCTAGCGTCTTGTCACCATATCGTCATCCCAGATATTTCGGGCTTTTGTTCCTTATATATCCCCTTGATTTCTCTTATTTTTCTACCATTCTTCCTTATTTGCAACTTTCCTTTCAAAACCCTTATTTCTTTAGCAATGGCTTCTTCTTCCAATCCCTCCGGCCGGACTCCTTCTTCGGATGAATCAGACTGGGCTCGTATTCCGTGCTCTCTATCGGTGAGAACTTATACCGAGGTGATCTCCACCTATCAGCTTCTCCAATGGGACCCTATCTTCCCTTCCGCTGGTCAGACGGCCGCTAACCCTCCGTCTGGGATGATCTCAGTTTACACGGAATGGTTTACTCAGTGCGGTTTCCGGGTCCCTGTGACATCTTTCACTATAAAGCTTCTAAAGTTTTATGGCTTCCATCTTTCCCAGATTCATGCTCTGGGGATGCAGAGGATAGTCTTTTTTGAGTTCTGTTCCCGGGCTTTGCGGATAGAGCCTTCTGTGGCTTTGTTTAATACTTTCTTCTGCCCGGCCATCCGGGATACCTGGTATTCGTTTGCTCAGCGCCGGGGGGGGGGGGGGGGGGCGGTGTTCACGCGGTGGAGCCTTCAAAAGGTTTTAAGGGGTGGAAGGGTCACTTTTTCTACCTCTCTGTACGGATTATCCCGAATGACTTGGTTATGAGACCTGTG
>JBCNJP010001564.1:0-21471 GCA_039602395.1 Deinandra increscens subsp. villosa | reverse complement strand
CTGCTCAATTTGCTAAAATTTGGAAGTAGATGGTGATAACTTACTAGATTGACATATTCCATGAGATTTTGTTGTGGGTGAATGGCTGTAATGAGTTCAAATAGGATGATCCCGAAACTGTAAATGTCGCTTTTCATTGTGAACTTGTTTGTGGATATATACACTGGATCGATGTACCCATATGTACCTTTAAGGCTAGAGTTTTGACCATCATAGACCTCTTCTTTAGATAGACCAAAATCAGCAACCTATTCAGTTTTATGTTTTACAGGTCAAATAATGACATTTTCACAAATATGTGATAAGTAAATAAAATCAAGCAAATAACTTTCCAACCTCTCATACATTGATTTTCGTAGAAAAAACCATCATTCTTCATAAAATATGAAAATCTTTACACTGTTAAAATAGGGGTGGGGGAAGATGATTTTCTTTTATTGTATTTCAAAATTGCTTATTCTTACAAAGTGCGGTATTTTTGCACGAATATTGAGGTATCTCTAACAAAAAAGGCAAATAGCGATCTGAAAACAAAATCTTACTTTGGCTCTCATCAAGTGATCTAGCAATATATTTGCAGTCTTCAAGTCTCGGTGTATGACGGGTGGAACTGCCTGCTCATTTAAAAAATATGCACTTCACATTAGCATCCATTGTTCAACATGTAAAAAACACAAAAGAGGAGAAAAGGAGAAAAAGCCGAACCCCATCATGAAGGTACTCTATTCCATGTGAAATATCGAGGGCAATTTGAAGTCTTTCTTGCCAATTCAACGTGTATTTTTCTTCACCTACATGAAAAGTTCTTAATTTTGTATGAAAGATCCTTTGGAAGTTAAAACAAAATATCCGATCTGTAGCCCTTTTTGAGCATTTTGAGTCCAATATCTAACATGGAACAATTTAAAATGAGTAAAAACAAGTGCTTTTGACGTACTATGTAGAAAACTTGCCAAGCTTCCGTTACTCATGTACTCGTATATTAACATACGTTGTCCTTTATCTACGCAATACCCAACTAGATTCACCAAGTTTCTGTGGTGCAATCTTCCCAGAAGAGATACCTGCAACATGACTATGTCCAATTATATCCAAGTTTGCAAAATGTAATAATCTAGGTGTTCTTTTAGTTTTGTATGGAAGTTGAAACCATACATAAAGAGCCCTATATAAGTCAAGTTTCTATGAGCCAAGATAAACCAAAAAGAACAAAGACTGTCAATTAGCCAAGACTTGAGTTTATCGGCTCAGGCCGCTCAGTTACATACATGAATAAATATAGAAGTTGTTTAGAGACAAACTTTTGATCAGATACATATTAGAAAAATGACTCTTTATTTAACCTTTTTTATAGAGAGTGCAGTTTTAGGAACAACAAATGTATATTTTTACACATATGCCCTCCAGACACCCATGCTCACAATTCTACCATTTAAACTAAGTAAATCTCATGAAGTGACCACAAACATAACTACAATGGCATATAGTGATTACCTCGGTTTGAAATTCTTTCTCCCCTTGTTTGGAATCCGCAGCAAGAGCCTTTACAGCAATGATTTCACCAGCAGGCATTGTAGCTTTATATACCGGACCAAAAGACCCTTGTCCCAAAATGGTTGTAAAGTTATTTGTAGCTTTTTGTAAGTCCCTGAAAATTTTATAGCTCAAATGATGCAAAATTATATATATGTGACTATTTTGCATGAACTATCTTTTCTTATCTTTTTGTTTCAAACCGCCCATAATTCTTGTGAAAGCATAAGCAAGCTATAAAGGTTTGCAAGAATAAACGATTTATCACGCATTTTTACACTTCGTATCCAAAATTGTTCATTTTTGCAAAAAGTGTAAAATGTTTATTTTGCGCTTTCACAAAAGTGATGGTCTGTTTGCAACAAAAAGCCAAGTAAAACAATCCAGAAAGTCAATAACTCTTAATATATTAAAATATAAGCGGAAAAACATACTTGTAAGAGTATCTTGGTAATCCAGAAGCTGAAACTAATTGTTCTTTTCTGTTTCTTTTCCATCTAAAGAGTGGGGAAGTTTTCACAGGATAAGTCGAAACTTTAACAGTCATAGAGTTTGGGAACGATTCACTCAATACGTTACTTGTGTGTAGCCCATTTTGACGCATAGGAAGGGTTGATGTACCATTTTCATTTGCACACTTTCTAAGACGATCACGCCTTTTGTACCATCTTATGCCAAAAAATGCAAGTGATGCTAGAAATATGCCAACAGCCACACCAGCACACACTCCGATTATTACTAAATCTCTTTTAGCAGTCATGTTTTTTATCTCTTTGTAGCATCAATGATAACATCTCGCAAGAAACTTTTTTGCGTTCTAAATCATCAAAAGGGAGACTTCAGTTATTCTCTGTAAAAGAAACAGCTAGCCAAGAACACATGCTTATCACCAAAAAGTAGTAATCTTGGTGTTTAGGAATCAAGAATCAGATAATTAGCTACATAAAGTGATTAAGCTTGTATATCTTTTTAGAACAACAAACACACACACCCATCTACTCCTATGCCTAAATCTACACCATTGTCAACAATGGGACTTGAACCCTCAACTCACGGGGAGGGACGCCACTATATACACCACCAGGTACCATTGACCTATAAGACCAAGGTGATTAAGGTTATAGATAGTTAAGTAAAGTTTACATTTGCCCAAGAATTTCACTTTTGGTGTAGCAACTTCTAAATTGATTCTCAAGATTCACTAATTTGACCCCCATCTAAAACTGTCTATTACGACTTCAAATCAGGATATACAGATTTGCAGCCGGCCAAACACCCCCAAACCTAAATTGTTGACAGATAAGGAAGACGAAACAAGCAACATGATTAGTATATACACTAAATCTTACATTTATGTAGCACTTTTAGATTAAATAGGTTTAGGTTTTGTTAGGGAGATGAGATTTATTGTAATTATCTTTATCATAATTAGGAGTAATGACTATATTAGGTTTTCTTTTTAATTTCCATCATTGTACTTGTATAATTAGTTAATCAATAATGCACAATACCAGGGGTTTTCAGTTTTCACTTTTATACAACCAGCAAATTAACACCACTAGAATCAAATGCATATATATAAAAAAAAAAAAAAAGGGTGGCAAAGAGAACCCTAACTCAAATCCACATCAGAATCCTATTCTTTTCCTCATAAATCAGCAACTTCAAAGTAACATGAACTAGAACAAATCACATAAAGGTTGACCCACACAAAGTAAACAGTCAAAACAATATTCTTTACAGATATCCAATCTAAGAAACACCCAAATTTCCGATCCCTTTACCCGCCCTCCCATCGAATCAAATCAAATGGGTACATAAAACCAACTAACAAAAAAAATATACAGTGGAGGAATCGGTACCTTTTGATCAAGCATTCAAGCGAGAATGAAAGATGAGATTATAGGGTGGATTGTGGAGAAAGTTGATGGAGAAAGAAGACCGAGTCGAGTGGTTATTGTGGAAAAGGAAGTAAAGATGGATGGGTCTACTACCAAGATTAGATTAAGACGAGTAATAATACTGTCAATTTGGATTTGGAAAATACGGATTCAACTGAATGCTGCTACAATTACAAACTGTTTGCAGTCAATTGAATAATATGGTTTTCTACTATGCATGTGGGGTGTTTGTTGAATTTCTGGTCAGTGGTGTTGATCTATGGTTACACTTTACAGGCCAATAAACCCTCATCATTAATTTAAAAACATTTTAATATTATAAAAATATGAATACTCTATTGACTATATTGAATCAAAAGTTTAATATAGAACAAGTGTATACTTTTCTGTACAAAAATGATAGAAGTCACTTTGTATGAAGAGAAGGAGTATTTTCTATAAGACTAATATAATAAAGGGTAAATTACTCTTTACGTCTCTATGGTTTGCATCAAATTATTATTTAGGTCCTAAATTTTTATTTTTAACAAATCTGCTCCTGTGGTTTTCGATTTGTATCTAATTAGGTCCTAACGGTTAACACCGTTAAAATTTTCAGTTAAGTTTTAGTGAAATGACTAAAATACACTTCTCCTTTAATTTAAAACAAAAAAAAAAGAAAAAAAAACCTATATACCCCCAACCCTAATTTCCTTCTTCGGTGTTCCCTTCGTTCCTGGCGTTCCCGGCGTGCCATCCTCCTCCTCCGGCTAGGGGTGTTCAAAAATATCCGAATCCGAATCCGAATCCGAATTTGAAATATCCGAAATATCCGAAGTCAAAATATCCGAAATTTCGGATATCCGAATTTTCGGATTCGGATTCGGATATTGATTCTGAACATTTTCGGATATTCGGATATCCGAAAAATATCCGAAATATATATTTTTTAAAATATTAAATTATATATATTATTTAGTTTAACATACTTTAACTTAAGAAACCATAAATCTAAAGTTCTAAACTCCAATGTTCACTCTCTTTGCCTTTTTGGATCCCGTCGTCCTCCAAATCTCGACCCTCACCGGCTCATTGCCTTACACCGCCGATTTGTAGTTTGCCATCGAGCTTGTTGCACACGGATTCGAGCTTCAAATTCGAGACATTTTTTATTTTTTATTGGTGTTTGACTATTTAATGTACTTGTATTTGACTATTTGCTCATTTGGATGTTTATCACTAGTAATTTTAGAGATTGAATGTATTTTTTTTTAGTTTTTTTTTTGTTTTGAAAATTCGGATATCTGATTCACTATCTGAATCCGTATCCGAAATTTCGGATACGGATTCGGATAGTGAAAATCAACTATCCGAAATTTCGGATATCCGAAATTCGGATATCCGAATTTTCGGATATCCGGTTTTGAACACCCCTACCTCCGGCACCGTCATCTACAACACCCCCGTCACTCTCCTCTACCGTGCCACCAACTCCACCGCCTCATTCTCCACCAGATTCTCATTCACCGTCCACAACATCAACCCCGTGGCGCCATTCGGCGACGGAATCTCATTCTTCCTCTCCCCCGATAACCAAACCCTCGGATCCCCCGACCAGCGGCGTTCGATTTGGCCACAATCTACACCATTTAGCCAGCGGATTCAAGATTCGTCATTTTGTCTGCGAATTGATTTGAACCAACGGCGTTCGATTTTTTCCGGCAAAATCAAATCGAATTGATTTTCAGGTTCCAAGCAGAGAAGTGTGGTGTTCGCCGGAGGGGGCCGAGATCTGATTTTGGGGGTCGCCGGAGTGTGGTGTTCGCCGGAGGGTGTCGGGATCTGATTTTAGGGATCGTCGGAGGGTTTTTTCTAGGGTTTAGTTGTTTTTTTTAATTTATAGGAGATTTAAGTGGTTGAGGGTATTTTAGTCATTTCCCAAAACTTAACAGAAAATTTTAACGGTGTTAGCCGTTAGGACCTAATTAGATACAAATCGAAAACCACAGGGGCAGATTTGTTGAAAATGAAAATTTGGGACTTAAATAGTAATTTGGTGCAAAGCACAGAGACGTAAACAGTAATTTACTCTATAATAAATCTTATAGGCTTTAATTTCTTTGTCTAAACCTCACCTAGTCAAAGCACCGGACCGGGTCACTGATTCAACCGCCTAAACTCTCTTGTGTAATATTAATACACATGTTTAGTTGGGCTCTAAACGAAGCGAACAAACACGAATGAGACATGTTCGTGTTCGCTTGTTAACATTTTACCGCACAAATGAAATGAACCCGAACATATAGCCGAACAAGATTTCATGTTCGTGTTCGTTTGTTAACTAAATTACTTTGTTCGTGTTTGTTTGTGTTCGTTAGTTAATTTTTTACTTTTCTCGAAACAAACGGACCCAAACAAACTCAAACGAACAGAAATTAGCCAAACAAACACTACTAGCCCATACTATAAATTTAAATAAAAAAAAAACAGCACTTCGGATCCAAATCATAATCGTGATCCATAACCATACGAATATAATTATATTATAATACGTTATTAAAAATAATAGGATAGAACCCGTATGTTATACGGGTTAATTCATTAAAAATATATATAATTGATAATTGCATACTCTTCTTATTACCGGAATAACATATTACATCACATTAAATAAGAGTTAAAGTTATAATTCATAATATGGTAGCGGTGACTTTACCAACAATATTTAGAGCCTATGTCTCTACTCTCTACTTGTATATTTGAAAAATGCAACCATACAAAAATGATTGTTAAAAAAAATAATCTGACCCAGAATAGCAACTAACATTAAGTTATGATTTAACAAACTTAAGACTTTAAGCCTTTATAGAAAGTTAGGTGAGTATAAAGTTTGATCAAAATTATAATAAACACATACGAGAGGATGATCAGCCACACTGGGACTGAGACACGGCCCAGACTCCTACGGGAGAATTTCCGGTGGAGCGGTGAAATGCGTAGAGATCGGAAAGAACACCAACGGCGAAAGCGATTCAATACATTTTTTATGTACCTATGGGTGCCATGTTGGATTTGATTCAGATTTGGCTTGCTTTGGTTTTGGTGCATTTCATGTCTTGGTCCTATTGAAAATGCCAGCGAAAGTAAAGATCCGAATATAAATGATACCTTCCATTTATTCCTATTCCAAGCCAAGGATTCAAGAATCCCATAATAAAATCTAAATTATAATCAATATTATAATGTTATATATTAATTAAAAAATGTTATTTTGATATACATTAGGAAACTTACAATTGAATTAGTCATCGTGTTTAAAATTCTCAAATTGGATGAACATTGATCATTTGATATAGTAGAAAAATATTTAGTTTGGAATTTATGAACATGATTTTTGTCGTTTATGAATTTCTTTATAAAAAGTATCATCCATAATGTTGATTGAATCTGTAAAATAATATTAGGTATTCAATTATTAAAATATAAAATATGATTTGCTCAATTATATTTGAAAACACACTAAATAAGTTTTTATTGGTATTTTATAAGTTTTTTTATATATTTATTAAAATAAAAATAATAATAGTTTATATAAAAATAATTTTATTAAAAGTATTAATGTAAAGATAATTAAAAAATAAAAACGTAACACATAATGGACGTACAAACCCTATCTTTTAGTATGTCATTTGTTAATATTCACGTCATGAGTATGATTAATTATGTCATTCATGTATTGTGTCAATGCATCATGTATTAGTATCATTCTATTATTATCAGTTTGATTTATGCCAAGAAAACATATTTGTTTAACACTTCAAAATTCTCATCAAAAATTGTAAGAACAAAGCCAGAAGCTGAATTATGAACTAGAATAGAAGGACCAACACATCTAAAGGTTTCAAAAAATATGCATGCAACTTTTAGATGTAAACTAAAGTCGGTAAAGGAACATTCAAATCCCGTGCAAATTCCAAACAAGAAAGTATATCATCGACCTTTACAACAATATCAGCAAGTCAAAATTTGGTCGCATTTACATATCAACCATGAATGAACTGGACCCAGTCCCAAGCATCCTCAGAAACTTGAGCTTTTCCCAGCTTCGATTGCGGCATATACAAAATCCTCACATTTACCCGACGGGCTTGACATGACATCAGCCAACACACCGATGACATCAAAGGCCTCCTGTAAATCAGTCGCCGAAGTCATATCTTCGAGCCATGAAAGCATCTCTTTGGAGAACCCCACCAGTTCTTTCACATCCAATAGCTTCTCCTTCATCAACAACTCCCAACCTTCCAAGTTTTTCTCATCCTTCTCCGATGTTTGACCCGCTCCTTTCTTTTGCACCTTGAAGTAGCGCTGGAGTTGCTCGATTAAACCAGTGTAAACGAGCATTGGCTGGATTATAGACAGTAGTTTCTCCGGTGTGGCATCGGATTTGCTGGGAGTAGATGGCGTTGATGACGAGGATGACGATGATGAGCGGTGGGATGACTTGGCATGGGTGCGTTGCATGTATGCATGGTATATACCTCGCTGCAAGAAAGCACGGCGGTGTTGCAACCAAGACTCGTAAGACTCTGAAAGAAGGGAACTCACCATCATAAACTGAACTGTTTCCTCTGTTCCTGAGGAGGAAGAGGTTGGGGATTTTGAATCTGGTGTGGAGGTGGAAGTGGAAGAAGCAAGATACGTTGCCACGGATTTCGCCAGATTATTTCGTTGAGAAGAATCATGATCAACGAAATAACGAGCCATCTGGATCATGAACGGGAGAAATTTCGCATTGCTTTCCTTTCCTCCACCTCTACTGTCGGTGCTAAACGATGCACCGGTGGCAAACCGTGCAAGCATCTGCAACATTAATTGTATCACATCAGAAATGATAATAAATAAAAATATAGATAACTAGAAAAGAGTAAAGTGAAGGAAAAAGGGGGTACCAGAACTATATCATAAGTCAACAAGCGGAGTCGACTTCCATCAGCACGCCCAAGGCCATTAAGGTAATCCCAGTACTGATCAACATAACGTGTGTACTGAGGCAGTGGAACAACAGGGCCTCTAATGGGGTAGAGATTATTGCAAAGTGTCTCATTGTTTCTGAGGGCGGCCCCATCCCATTCCTTTTTCGGGTTTCTAAGTGCAGCATCAGCTCGCTTGGCCTCCTGGTGACACTGGAAATGAATGATGTTGAAATGGCTAACGGTTGTATAAACACAATCTCCACGAGCACTTCCTGAAGTTCCAACACCCAGATTAACCCGCTTACTGAACGTGTAGACACCAAGTAAGTCAGTTGGTCTAAGACTATATCCCTCACGGCATACCATGCAAGCCAGCCCGTCTTCCTCTTCTTCCATATCATCTAAACCTTCGAGGATTGGCTGAGCAACCACGATTCTCTTCCCACCATCAGAAGCCAATTCTTGACGCATTCCAAGTCCCTGTTTACCAAAAAAACATAAGATACACTGAAAACAATAAACAAAACATCTGCAGAAAAAAAAAGTATTGATATAAAATTACCTGGAGCAACTCCTTTCTCTTTACAAGAGCCCGTCGTCTCATTTCGTCCCGTGTGGCATGGCGCAACGCTCGGACCTTCTCCGCCAGAAACCCATCACCTTGTCCCTCTTTATCTGAGAGGGTATCTAACAAGTTTTCGGCTCTCGCTCCAATATCATTTTCTCCTGTCACACCTTCTAATGCATGAAGCAAAGGTAATATCCCTCCTTCATCCACGCATTTCTGTGTTGCCAAGTGCCCCATTGACAAACCCCTGAGCATGGACAGTATAAGAGGAACGGATGAAAGTTTTAACCCCAAACTCCATTCTGGGCTAGATTTAAATCCAGCCTCTCCAGTAAACACGAAACTCTCTTTTAAATGTCTAACTGCAACTCCAGTGATCCCAGTTTCCAATATGATGTCTTTCAGTCTTTCCCCGCAAGAACTAGTCTTCATCGACTCTGAAACCCTAACAAAGTTCTCCACTGCAAACCTCTGTTTCAATGCTTGCAAAGAGAAGCTCTCGTCCTTTGGATTTTCTAGATATTGTTTCTGAAGCTGGTCAAACTCGACCCAATTCTTTAGGTAAGGGTCAAAGTGTTGAACAAGTGCTTCCATTGCAGCAGGCTCACCATAGGTCAAGTAAGGCAAAATTCTAGCAACCATCTCAGTATTTCTCTGCTGTTTGCTTGACTTCTTAAGGCCTGTTGGGTGAGACAACCTTTCCAAGAACATGAGGACTATTTTTTTGGCTTGTTCCCCGGCACCAGCTTCTTCATTAGAGACAGTAAGAGCATTCTGAGCAATGTTGATATTATCACTTTCGTTAGCTTCCATTGTCAAACTCTCAACAATTAGAAGAATGCCTTCAGCTGGCTCAATGGCATCAACAGAGAATGCACGTCGCGCAATTTCCAGGAGTAAACTTAGAGCTCCAAGCCTTAACAAAGCCCTCCTGTTTTCTCTTATTTTGCAGCAGTGCATTAGAAGATTCAGAACAGCTACTAGTTGCTCCTGGTTCGACTTTAGATCATCTCGTGAACGCTGCATGGTGAGAAGGATCATACAATGCAATTTCACAAAATTAGCATGCAGCAGTAAGAAATAAAAAGGAATTCAAATACACACCTGAACAATTTCCAATAATATTTCCAACCCGCCACACTCTCGCACAGCACCTGCTATGGCAAACTCCACCTCAGGATCTTGAGACTCTTCTCTGTCTTCATCCAGTTCTTTGATCATGGGCTCAGTGGCTTCACCATCCAACCCCTGAAAAATGGACAATGATACATATTGAGTAACGGTGAAAACAAGCCTTTGAATAAAAATAAAAACTTAAGTGTGTCTAGAAATAGGGTTAAAAACCTGAAGCCTGTAGGTTACAGTCATAGGTGGAGAATCTCTTGCTGATGTCGCAGCGGCAGAAGAAAGTAATGTGGCGGCAGCAACTGTGTTTGTGGATTGGCTACTTGACTTTTTCCAAACTTGTTCATAAACTTGAGCGATGCTCAAATCAAGGGAGATAATATTTCCAGCTACAAGCAATTCCATACCGTAATCATCCTCAATAAGACCCAAGAGATCCAATTGGTTACAAATTTTATTTTTGACATCACGCATCAAAGGACCTATCTCGGCACTAGAATAAGGATTTTTTGTCATTGAACCCCGGATGAACTCCTCTTGGGTGTGTGCCTTGTTCAGTATCAAATGATACACAGCTTCGGGTTTTGAGGGACAGATCAGATTACAGAGTTGCTCCAAAATGAACTGCAGAAATGATTGCATTTTAGTTGTGAATGAGCAATCAAACATTTACCTTAAGTGAAAAATAATTTATTGTACATAACATAATGCCAGAACAAGTGGGGTGCCTCAGATTTTTCTAGCACTTAAGAGATTAAATAGATTTCCATAGCTTGATATGCGTCTAATTACATATCTATCAAGACCATCTTATCACATATATGATGAAAGAAACTATCATCAAAAAGTTGTTTGTTAATTAATACAAATTGCTTACCAACACATATCAACCCCCTATCAATGGACAACACAGCCATTATTTTCAAAAACTTAGCTTCTGTTCAGAGCAGAATGTTGATATCCATCTGTACAAATTCTATATTGTTTTATTTTAGTATGATTTGCATCATTCATTCCTTATGGAAATTCCTGGTATATAACCTTCTAGAAATCAAAGTCTATAGAAACAAATCAATGAACTTGCTCAAGATAAAAGCTATAGATTTTGATTCCATTAGGTATTCAAGATTGGAAAACATATTCAAACGCATATCTTCTGTTTTACCTAAAGTAATGCTATCAACTGAGAAGAATATAAACAATATTTCCGACATACCAAATTAGATCGTCCTCTTTTGTCCTCCCCATGAGTCAGCAGACCACCAATGCATGCCTGAATGAAATGTTTTTTATTTTCAGCGCTCTCCAGCAAGAGACTGTCCAGAAGATCCTTCAATAGTCGGCTGCAATCGCTTATCAACTTTGTCTTTTGTACTATCAATCCCCTAACAACAATGAGGGCCTCAAGTACTTCAGAGAGCAGCTGCTCTCTCATAAACCTGGCATTCAGATGCCCTTTTAATAAAAGAGAAGTATATCAAACTATAATAGGAAATCTAAGTACAAAAACAGTACCTGGATCTGATATTGGGGACATCCAAAAACTTTCCTAAGAGCTCAATGAGTTTGTGAAGGATAAATCCCTGTGAGATGTCAATACGCAGGCTCCTCTCCAAAGATTCAACATTACTTACCTCTTGAGTAATCAGCTTACATATTGTAGTCAAACATCCGCGCACAGTCAAGAAAAGACGCGCATCTTCTGTTTCTATCATCTTGAAGAGCAATTCGAAATACTCCGCGGCATTTTCACCAGCAGAAAGTGTTGCCGGCAACAAAGACATGAGTAAATTTAGTAGCCGAAACCGTCTTGATGAGCTTTGGGCACAAAGCAGACTGATTAACATGCACATCTCAGATCTTATAGACTGAGAACAAGCACTCAGAACCAGTTCTGTAACCCATGAACCCAGTTCAAAGGATGCTATTTCACTTTTACCTGTTCTGCAAGAGCGACGTTTCCATCTAAGAGCATACTTTAATGCGAGAAATTCATACCTCTGAGGCCGTGACCTCTGCCCATGTCTAGTTGCCTGGGAAACTTTATGCCGCCTAACAAAATCAAGATAAGAAGCACCTTTTTCCCACTCCGAGTAGCTTAACAACTGAATATCATGAGTCTTTTGAGAACCATCCCAGTTCTTCTCTGATGCTTCAGGCACAGACTTGCTTCCACCAACAGATTTAGACGGATTTAAGCTGTTTTCATCCTTCTGTAATGGAGCTGGGCTGGATTTCGCTCCCTGTTCTTTGTCTGATGAATCAGGTTTTGGGGGAGTGCATGCCTGTGATATAATCCTCAAGCAAGGAAGAATAACATGCTCAGATATAGAAGGATGCTTGGCACCCAATTTAATTGAAGAGAATAATAGCTGGAAGACAACACGTAATCTTGATTCCCAAAATTCATCAGCCAAAGAGCACACCTCTGAAAGCAAGAGCAACTCTTCGCGTGTTGCAAGTGCAATATCCATAGAACGATGATGTTCAAGACAATACATTACCTTCTTCTGTATAAGAGCATTCAACTCTGACACTGCATTCTTGTCACCTTCAGAAAAAGCACAAAGTGCTGCTCTGGCTTGAACACGAGCGGTTTTGGGACCTTGATGAATATTATTCTCAAATAACTCGGAGAGAATTCCAGCAGCCACAAGCTGCTTCTTGGAACTTGGGTGCTTTGACAATACCTGTAGCATCTCAAGACACTGTGTAACAAACACAGTGGCACAACCATAACAGCTGTTTGGTGACCTGGAAACAACAAGCCTGGATGAAGCAACAGAGTCATCAGAATGTCTTTGGTGCAAGTAATTCATTAAAACCCGTCGAAGCCCTTGAAGGGTCTGAACGCTTTTGCTGACAGAATCAAAGGCGGCTTTGCATTTTTCACCATAAAGAACACCAAGAAGTGCAATCTTACGGTTTATCTTACATGAAGGACCAGGTAAAGATACCATCATTTGCTGAACAGAATCCTTCTGTTGAGAATCCATGTCATTATCACCGATGCTTGATACAATCTTCAGTAGAGGTTTTTTAAAGCCTAAAAGCTGCTGATATCTCCTATGAGCATTCTCAGATTCGGACTCTATAGCAGCCAAACCCTTTTTCATATCATCATCATTCTCCATGTTATCAAACGTGAAACTTGGCTTTGCCATGAAATTGAATTCAAAACGTCCATACTTGCTGTAACCACACTCATTACATAGAAAAGAATCTAGATTTTCATAATTGATGTTCCGGCATTGCCTACACTGATAAGCATTCTCATGACAGTTTCCACAGATTCCATGCCTATCAGTAACAGGACGACTGCACCGTGGGCATTGCAACGGTTCAAGAGATAGAGCCTGCAGATTCTCGTAAAAAGAATCAAGCTCAATCATAAAGTTACAAGCAGTTATAGGGATAGGGAAATCCACTTTCAGTTCAGTCTGATTGAAAGCAAGATGGCATATTTTGGCACGCTTCCACAAGGACCAATTGTTTTTCAGCTCAGCCAGGTCAGAAACAGGCCTATTGTTGTAATACAGATTCAATACCTTCACTGACTTGGACTTGCGGGCATCATGCACATTCATGGTCACACTCTGAATGGTGTAGCTCCCTGTGCACTTCACTATAATGCGGTTATCAGTGAACTTCGTTTCTGATTTCAAACTTTCCAACTTCATTCTACTGTAAGGAAGCTCAGGGCAGCTGCAGGCAACACAAGGCTCACTCTCAAGATAGTAACCGTCAAACTCCACCAATCCACTGAGTGTGTTGTATATACGTGAGTTAGGATGGTTGGCCAACAGCTCATTTTGTAAGTGAAGTGTATCAAAGATGCACTTGATCACATCAGGAGTCAGGCATCGGTCTACAATTTCATTATTCTGCTGCTTTGTATTGTTATCGGGTACCTTCCCTAACAAACAAGTGACCAGTTCTGTATATTCCATAATATTCTGACCATACATAGGTAAAAAATTTATTTTCTCCAAAAGAATGGTCAACATTGTTTCCTTAAACGATTGCTTTCCATGATGCCAAGCTCCATACAGCACACATTTGGCTTCCACGCGGACAGAGCTAGAATTCCACTCAAGTAAAAAGCAATCGACGAACTGCCTCAAGACATCATACCCTTTGTCAGCAAAAATATCTACCATTGGCTCCATGTCCATACAGGATTTGTCCAAACCAGACTCCATTCCATCATCTCCTTTCTTTTTCTTCTTTAAGTCAACAGGCTGTGACCCTGATTTGCTCGAACTTGTTCCAGTAACAGTTTCACTTCCATCAACTTTCTGCAGTGACAAGCTAATGTCCTTTCCATTGTAGAAGGACAAATTCAAAAGTTTAAGGGCCTGAGACACACATTCTTCTGGAAAGTAGAACACGCCATTAACAAGAAAACGCAAAACATCACCATGCCGCAGACAATATTTCTGCCAGTTCCTCGGACGTGAAGAAGCTACTTCAGCCATCGTAGACAATGATTTCACTATCTTGACACTCCTCTCATATGAGAGAGTAGTTTGAAACCCACCTGATTTGTTTATGTGTTTATAAAGATGCTTAACTTCACTTGAAAACTGCCACGAGTCACGAACATTATAATAGTGTGTTTTGCTACCGCACAGATGCAAGAAAAGCCTCCTAGCATACCTTCTTACAAAAGTCGTATTAGCGTTATTGATGTAACTGCATAGAACATCCTGATATCCATCAAGCTTCAGGTCCTTCCCAGATGGAATTTTGAAGAACTTGTCTTTTTCAACAGACTTTTCATGCTTTTCGGGGCGAACCAAGCTGTACACTAGTCTGAAAGTGTTCTCTAACAATAATCGATGGTAGTCCGCAAACATATCTGAGCGATGAGATTTTGCATATGAGTCAGAGAAGAATGGAGAGAAATTACCTGCAGGTATCTCTCTGCGGACAGTTAATAAGGCCCCACATCCTGATCCAGAGTTGGCACCATGTGAAGAATCAAAACCAACAGACGTGGACTTAAAAACATGCATTAGCTGCTGTAATATATCCATAAGATAATCTATAAACTCTTGTTGTCGAAGGGACCCGCAAGCTCGAAGCAGTTGAGAATGAAAACTGTTTTTCTCTTGGTCATCCACTGCAGATGAGGAAGTAACTGGAGCAGAAGATGGAATCTGGGCAGTGCTTTTATCGTGTGAATCCGTTGATCCGCCTGGTTTTGGTAGCGAACCATCACCACCAGGCTGGTGCCAGTTTCGCAACATTAATATGAAGAACATAAAGACCAAAATAGTGACCTCCCCGAAAGAAGAACGGGATTTGGCTGCAAAGGCTTTGTCAATTGAAATTTCTTCTAAAAACCATTTTATCAGCTTCTCTAGATCTAAAGTTTCAGGCCTTGAGCTATCAACAAAAGGTCCACCCACTGCGGAAGATAACCTGTAGAAGAGCTGCATAACAGGGATAGCCCGAACACCAGAAGTAGTCTCCATCCATCCTTTTAGAAGTTTAAGGAACTCCGAAAGGATTAATGAATTTATAGCCCTTTTTGATGCAGAAATCGTAACAGGATCAGTGACTGAAGATAAAAACTCTTCAGATTCATTGGTTTCCAATACATGAATTGCAGGAGCAGAAGTTTGCATGCCAACATCGGATGCAACTGGCAGCAACATCGGATCACTTAAATCATCTGCGGAGAACTGCATTTCATTGCCTTCTCCACCATACGTTTCGACTTCGATTGGAATTGCTGACATAGGATGGTCCCGTGAATGAGGTGGAGGAAGTCGGTCGGCATCAAGCATTTCATAACAAGCTTCACATAAATCAAAATCAGGGCAGACTGTACAATGCCATCTCCTCCTGAGTATAGGGACGGTGGAGCAACCATCACAACAGTACTGAACAGATGAAGTGATGGAGTCTTCCTCAACCATAACCCGGGCATTTCCACCTGTTGAACTTGCCACATCAGCACGTGCAGGAGCAGAGGTTGAACTATCCACCGAGTCATCTGTACCCAACATAGTTTGCTTTGGAAATGGAACTTGAAGTAACCTGGAAGATATGGCCAAGCTGCAGAGAAAATTGTTTATAACTGAGTGTTCTATATACAAAATTTAAATTGATCTTTTAAGAGGTGGATGATTAACCACCTGCTAGAAGTCTGAACTGCCTCATTTTGAGAGAACAAAAGTTTCTTAAAAAGAGAAACAGCTGGCGCAACAGTATCAACTCCTGCATCTTTTTCATGTGAAACCAAACACTCAGCATAAGAGTAGATGAGATCTACAGATGCTACAACAATGGTGTTCATGGTCTGTGTTTCAGGCTGCTCTATATCCAAAATTCCCCACAGAACCTGCATAAGCCCATCAACCACCTCCGAACCTACAATGATGAAAAATGCGACGCAAAGTGAAGAAATCTCAGCAAGTGTTTTGAGAAACAAATCAAAAATTAAAATCGAACTCAAACAATACCATGTGTTTCAAGGAACGTAGCTAAGTTAGAACGCCGATGAAGGGCGATCTTAGAAACTGCATGCATCTGGGCTGTAAACTCTTCAATGATCCACCCTGATGTACTGCCACCAATTCCCAGCCTCGATAACAGAGTGGAAGTTGATTTTACCACCCCTAGAAGACGCATGGTATCCTTAACCTAAGTGTAGAATTTAAAATTAGCTTAGGCGTGCTCTATACATGAAATTGCATATATTAAAGTAAGAAAGGAAGGAGATCATAAAAACAAATGACTTGGTATATACTTGATAATATATTTCTTTTTTAGGGAACACAGCCTGAAGAACACGAAATGCACCAGCCTGCAACAAAGGTTCCCTATCGCTTTCAAATATTGTTTCCAACAACTGCTTGCACTTTAATTTGCTGAGCTGTGCATTAACTTCCTCCACATTTGAACTAAACTCTGGTTTCCACAATGAATATAGCCTTGACAAAAGGTTCAGTCCATCTGCAACAACCTGCTCTTCAATAGGTGCTGCTTGACCGGTGCGACTTTTCTTCCCAGATCCTGCAACCCAGGAACTGCTACCAAGCACACGAGCCTCCATGTCCAATACTGCATCCATCTTTTCCTTCCAACCAAATTCATCCTTTGCTCGACCATATATCTCTAGGGTGTCTATTCTGGGCAACATTGATCTATTAAAGGTTGGTCCTATAGATATTGTAATTTCTTCATCAGCCAGGAGTGATTCTGCAACCGTAAATGGGACGTCATACCAAGACCTCATGCCCTCATCTAGTTTTATAACTCTCTGAAAAATGGTTATATCCGATGGTATATGATTTGCCGATGTATTACCCACATGGACACGGAATCCAACCATGACTATGTCAGGATTCGAATTGGAAACGGTAATCTGAAACACACAGAAGGGCAGTGTTAGATATCAACCCAACGTCAATAAGAATGTATTGGAAGTAGACTATTTGATAAAGTTGTCTACATGAATATGATTTAATAGGCGAAACACTCAATTATGAATTCAAACAACTTTACAAGTATTAAAAACATAGGCAGCATAGTAATCGACTGCACCTTAAACCCTGCAGGTGTAGGACTCTCAAGAAATCCATCTTCTGATGCTAAGCTCTGCTTTGCCCCTTCAGAATCCCCATTCCTGATGACATCACCACTTAATTTCACATCAGCCGTTATGCATACTGTTTTCTCAAAAAAATCAAGTGGAAACTCTGGCTTCAAACTGGCATAAGCTTTGCTGTTGAGTATCTCGGACCCTAACTTCTTAAATTTTTCAGGAATCACATTTGCACCAGCTTCAACCCCAACAGGAGCATGTGTATATATCTGAAGACTACCATCATCATGCAAAACAAGACAGTGAATTTTATCTTTGGACAAGGGCTTATATGCTGTTATACCCACCAAAAGTGAGGTGGAATAGACTCCATTCCGCATATTCTGTGCACGGATTTCATGCTCTCCAATTGAAACAGTAATTGCAGCATTGGATTTCACACTTGAGAAACAAACAAACAACCCACTGCCGGCAAGCAACTCTTTGAAACGATGCAATCCGGCTGGGCGATGCTTACCATCTTGTTCTTCCTCATAAACAGTAGATGTCTCAGATAGAGATAATGCACCATGATTAAGCCTTCCAACTAAGGTCGTTCCATCTTGATATGAAGCAAATAACAGCTTGTAAGTTGATGAGAAGTACAAGGAAGAACCCTTTGCATGTGTTTCCCTGCCTGGGGTTTCCACAACATCTTTTAATATTTTTGCACCAGCTTTTCCATCGTTTGACAATTCTAGCCGGAACAGGCTACCAACTTCAGAAAGGACTAGAAGGGAAACTTTTGCTTGGGAAACCACGGCCAGTGTTGCATCAACAATTGTGTCATCGGGCAAGGTGATGTAGTGCATGGGACTGATATTGTCCTGAGAGAGGTCATATATCTTCACAAATTTGTTGGTGACCACCATAAGCTGAACTTGGGACCCAGGAACCCATTCTACACGCCGTATATAAGCACCCTGCAAGGCAAGTTCAATTGCCAAACGATCGGTAACCTCTCCACGGTGACTTACAGTAAGAACCTGGCAATCTTCATAGCCTGCCACAGCAAGATAATTCTCAACCAATGGGTTAAAAGCAAGATGTACTATCTCAAAACGGACAACATTCTTTGACAGAGGCTTCACGTTAGCCTTGTCAGCAGTAACAGGTGCAATAGTGGCCTGTCCAATAAGCTGCCCAACATCAAATATAGCTACTTTATCACCCTCTCCAACAGCAAGTCTGCCTCGTGTACTGACACTAAGCAATGATTTGACAAGGGAGCCACTAGCTAAGTGGGATTTAAGTTCCTTTGCATTTGAATAGTCTGCTTTTATCTTTAGATCCAAGGAACCACTTTTATATGCCTTCTTTAACTGTAGAAGATCGGCACTGAAACTCAACACTTTGTCTTCACCTATTGAAATATTCTTGTCTCTGGAGAGGTTAGAGTCTCTTTGGCTAGTTATAGATGGCAGCAACGAGGAGCAAAGTTCAAGCACCTGATCTTCAACATTAAGTTCTTTTAGCAATGATGGTATTGCCTCTTCTAATTCCCTTGGAAAAGATAATCTTAAAGAGTTATCCATGTCCAATGATCCATCTTCATCAACATCTGACTCACTTTCAGGCATCTGATCCCCGTCATCTGTGAATGGTAGAAACGAATGAAGATTTCCAGCATTACGAGTAGGTGCACTGTTACTGTTACCTCCACTGAATTTCCTAGGCTTTAAACACTGGCAACTGGTACCCCGTACACCCCCTGCTCCACAGTCACAAAAAAACCGGCTTGATCGGGAGTAGACAACACGATGTCCTCGATGACATACTTTTGCACAAACAGAACAACAACCTTTTGACACGGTCAGATCACATGTATAACAAAAATACCAGTGTTGTTCCATAAAATTACTCCCGCTGGATGTAAATGTACAAACTTTAGAAGCAAGAGCTTTTTCACTATTACTATCATCAAACTCATCCTTGTCGATACTACCCACTTCGCCATCAGATGTTCCATCATCCTCGTCTTCATCAGCTGAAGTTGCATCACAATCAAGAGATGTGGGCCCACCTTCTTGACTAGAAGAAAGAACCAAAGCATCAGGATGTTTCCTTGAACCCAAGGACCTTGACACCAAGGATCCTATCCCAAATCCACCCCTACGTGAAGACCTTTCAGCTAACATTGTAGCAGTGTTCTTATTAGACCCAAAATCACTTACCATGGATCCAAGGAATGCAAAGAGAAATTTTAAACCTTGAAGCATACGCTCATCAGAAGCCAGTTTTTTTATCAGCATCACTATTCGTTCTAAAAGGGGTTTCAGTGAAGCCTCTCCACTTGAAAGTTGAACAACAAAAATTAAATATGATTTTGCTGTATTGACATCATACAGCATAAAGGCATTATCAAGTGAAATCAACAAAGCTTCATAAATGTGATAATGTAGTTCTTCAGATTGTGATTTCGGAGGAGACATTAGTGATGTAATGAATTTCATGGTTGACTCTCTTAGGGATGTTGAGCTTCCATTTACACAAATGGCATCACCTGAAGGTTCACTTGTGGACCCTAATAGCCTCTTTTCCAGCCATTTGGAAAGGCGAGGCAAATCCATGTCAAGGAATTTCTTCTGCAGTTTCACATTGAAATTGGGACTTATATCTTCAGATAAAAGATCAACCAAGAAATTAAGAACCTTCACATTTGCCGATTCAGAGTTGCAATTATCCAATGCATCAATGAGGACCAAAAGGTTCCCATGCTGAAAATTATATGCATCTTCCATCTGTTGAGAAACATCTCCATCAGACATGAAATATTTCAATACAGATGACCTTGAAGAATCCTTCATGATGCTGTCTATGATTTCAATGGCCTTGGACACTACACATTCGTTAACAGAGGTGTCAACAACTTCTTTAACATTTATATCCCTCAAGAACTCATACATGTTCTTCATTGTAAAGAAACTTTTGTAATCAAAACCTTCCAGGTCGTCACTCAGGCTTCCATAAATTGCATCACATTGACCATGAAGACTGCTAAATACCACATCGGCTTTAATTGACAATATCGACTCAAGAATCTCGTGGCGTACTTCAGCCTCAATGGAGATAATTTCCTTCGCCTTTATCACCTTGAGAAGACCATCCAGAACGGAAATGATGCCTTTAATGCTAAGAATGCAAGAAAGTAGAAACCCACTGGGAACTTGATTACTACATGGGAAACCATGCATTATAAGTTCCAAAAAGACCTTATTCCAGATTCCTGGTGCCATCTTATCAGTAGCAGTACCCAACCTTGACAAAAGTTCACAAATGAACTCAAATTGGCCAGGGCTGTAAGAGCATTTCTCAAAAAGCACATCTTGTAGGGACCTATCAAATCCAGTGTGTTTTAGAAGCAATAGAGGTGAAAACTTGCTATCAAAGCTCTGGCCATCACCAAAAGTAGAAAGTAAGGTTTTCTGGTAAACATTTCTGTACATCAATAATATTACAGACAGTGACCGTAACACCAATGCTACGGTGTCTACATTAAGCGAACCAATGACCAGCTTTTCAGCAAGTGTAAGAAACTCAGCATCTCTAGATGTGTGCTCCAGTAAGACTAAACCCAGCGAACCTATTTCATTATTAACGCAATACCTCTGATATCCAGCTCCAAATAGGGACAGTACCAGAGATAACCATGATCCACTCCTCATGAAGTCCCAGCCAAGTTCTTCAGTTTCCACAGATATCCGTATTGATTGCAATTGTTCTAGCACAGAAAACACTAAGTTTGAGAAATTAACACCTGTAGCAACCCCACAACTGCCCAAGATTGAATGA